>OX328132.1:73424207-73514474 GCA_946811695.1 Gonocerus acuteangulatus
ATATATATATATATATATATATATACAAATTTGAACCACCGTTATTTTCGGTCTCTTGGGGTTCTGAAACGCAAAATTTTCTAGTCGGCACCTCCGGATTGTTTCATTGTATCAACCCTATAAGCGGGGTTCCTCTTTATGGGGGAGGGAGGAACCGCGCTAAAATAATTTAAAAAAAAAATAATAAATAAAAAATTAAATAAATAAATGTATATATCTGTAATGTAAATTGTTTAACTAATGTAAGTTGTTTAGCATAAATAAAAGGTTTTCATTCATTCATTCATTTATATATATATATATATATATATGTACCAAATTTCATCAAAATCGGACCATTCGTCTTCTATCTAGAGAGCGAACAGACAAATATATATATATATATATATATATATATATATATATATATATATATATATATATAAATAAATATATACATATATATATATATATACAAATTTGAACCACCGTTATTTTCGGTCTCTAGGGGTTCTGAAACGCGAAATTTTCTAGTCGGCACTTCCGGATTGTTTCATTGTATCAACCCTATAAGCGGGGTTCCTCCCTATGGGGGAGGGAGGAACCGCGCTAAAAGGTTTGTGGATTATAGGGTTAAAATCGAAGACAGTTTTAAAAGATTTATTAGTTGATTGTTTATGTAAGCAAAATATAACAGGATAATTATATTATATGTTTTAATAGAATAAGGAATATTTTTAACAAGAGCCATATTTTTTAAATTTGGCCTAAATTGTATACAATCAGGATAATAAACAGGATTAGCCATTGAAAATTTATTATTAAAGGATAAATCAATCAATATTTTACCATTTCTCTTATTACGGGACACGAACGTAGACGAGTGTGGTCGGATCGTGAAGGAGGCCAAGAGTAGAACATGGGAAGAGTTTGGCAAAGAAATTGAGCAGAGCTATCAGGAAAATATCCGAAAGTTCTGGAGCACTGTGAAAGGACTCAAGAACCAGAGGGCTAAACGAATTAGGAACATAAAGAGCGATTCCGGAAAATTAATCAGTGAAGATAAAGAAATTCTTGAGGTATGGAGGAAGTACTTCCAGGAAAAATTTGCGCTTGAAGAACAGGATATTGCCTTGGTAGATTGCCGAAGAGGGGCTGGAACCAGCTTGGAATTACCACCTGAGATGGATGATACCATTACAGAGGATGAGATAGAGGTAGCAATTGAAAGGATAAAATCAGGCAAGGCTGCTGGAATCGATGATATTGCGCCTGAAATGGTAAAGTTCGGGGGAGAAGAACTAACTAAAGCACTGCAGAATCTCTTTCAAAAGGTGTGGGATGAAGGAAGGATACCAAGAGAATGGGAGGAAAATATAATTGTTCCATTATACAAGAAGGGAAACCAAGCCATCTGTAGCAATTATAGGCCTATTTGTCTATCTTCAGTTATATACAAAGTATACACAAGAATTTTAGAGCAGAGACTAAGAGGCTATGTGGAGGAAGATATAGAGGAGGAGCAAGCAGCTTTTAGACCTGGCAGGCAAAGTCAGGACCATATCTTCTCTCTGCGAATGATATTAGAAAAGGCTTGGGATAAGGGAAAAAGCATTTTTTTGGCTTTCCTTGATTTGAAGTCGGCCTTCGATTCAATCCCACGGAGCGAGATTTGGAATGCACTGCAGCAGAAGAGAGTTCCTCCAAACCTGATAAAAGCCATAAAGTCAGTGTACCAAAACCCAAAGGGGATTGTTCGCCTCAATGGGTTGAAGTCGGCCCCATTTTATTTCCATAAGGGAGTTAAGCAGAGAGACAGCCTAAGCCCTCTTTTATTTAACGTAGTTATGGATGAAGTGTGGAAAATTTGTAAAAGAAGAACACCTAGAACCCCAGTGGGTTATTGGAATCTCATCCCAGTGCTCGTACAATCCTTTATCTACGCAGATGACATAGTTTTAGTGGCAGACAGTATTGAAAAGCTCCAAACAACTATTAATGAATGGCATCTAGAACTGGAAAGGAAAGGTCTGACAATAAATCCTGAAAAGAGCAAGATAATGCATGTTGGCAGGAATAGAATCGAGGACATCAACATTACCTGCAACGGAAAGCGGTTGGAAGTGGTAGACCACTATGAGTACTTGGGAACGATCGTAGCCAAGGACAGCAGAATCGACCAGGAGGTCTTGAACCGTCTCAAGAAGGCCAATGGTGTGTTCTACCAACTATCCAAAACATTTATAGGGAAAAAGGAAGTAGGCAGATCAGCCAAACTACGAATATTTAAAACTGTTTTTCTCCCAGTACTGCTGTATGGCTCAGAAAGCTGGACAATGTTGGAAAAGCACTATAAGCAGATAACGGCCACTGAGATGAGGTATCTTAGGAGAGTAGCAGGCAAAACTAGGTGGGACTGCGTGAGAAACGAAAGTATCCGAGAAAACCTAGGCGTGAGGCCAGTAAAAGATACTCTCCAGGAACGCCAGCTAAGGTGGTTCGGTCATGTTAGCCGTATGAGAGATGACAGGAAAGTAAAGTGGCTGATGGAGGCAAGACCATACGGTAAGCGACCAGTAGGCAGGCCTAGGGACACTTATGAAAGCCATATCGGGAAGATAATAAGAGATAAGGGTAGTTGTAACTGAAGCAAAAAGAATGGTCCAGGATAGACAGCTATTCAAGAGATGGGTCGAGGCTAATCCACTCCACGCTTAAGGGCACAAAGGAGATAGAGAAAGAAGAAGAAGAACGTAGAAATAATATTTGAGAAATTAAATGATAAACAAAGACTTGATATCACAAATAGTCTCAACAAAAGATGTGTTACCATTAATATTTGAATTACTATCAACTGCAGATGCAAAATTCTGGGTTGAGGAAGGAGTGGAATAATTTTAAAACAATAAAAAAAAAAAAAAAATGATAATTTCTTCTTTAAAATTTTTGTTGGATGGAACAAGCAAATAGAGGATCATTCTTTGACTGTTCAAGGATAAAACACAGTAAAAACTATATCCACTGATGGGCATTTTGGAGTTTTTCCACATTTCTCCCACCGTGTATCACAAGTTCAACAAATAGAATGACACTCAAGGACATCCAGGACTACTATAAACAGTGGTAAATCTGCCGTAATCACTGTATTGAGGGCCATGGCGCTTCATGGTAGTTTATTGACAGGAGATTCAGAAGAGTCCCTGTTTATACATTTTTGGTTCCTTGTCCTCTAGCAGGACTGATTGTCTTCTAAATTAATGATCATATATTTGTACCACAGTAAAATCATACCTCTCTGGCACTTGGAACAGCCGGGACAGGTAACTTATCCTCAGAGGATTGTTTTTGTGATGTATTTTTTGAAGATGCCATTTTTTAAATTATAGTAAATCTAGAAGGAACAATTAAATATTTCAATTAATTGTACATAAAATAAAAATAAATAAGCAAATCCTACTGTTCCTATTCTTTTGCTAACAATGTGTGCATTAATAATTTTATTTACAGATATATTACAAGTTTCCCTTACATTTATTAAACATAAATAAATGATTGAATACTCATCAGCAATGTAAAAATTAAAAAAAAAATCACCAAATCGCATTGAATCATTGTAGTAATGTAAAATTTTTAGTTTTATTTAAGTATTTTTTTTTTATTAAAAGAAAGCAGTAGTAAGATTTTTTATTAATGTAGTATTTGATCAATTATTTCCATACAGAAAAGGCATGTCTTAAGATGTGTCTTTATTACTATTAAAGCATTGTTAATTTTACCACTTTTTATGTAAGCTGTTTATAATATAAGTTATTATAACAATGATTAACATTTTAAGAGAAATCAGTACTAAAAACAGCATAAAATACATTAATAGACCTTTTCAGAAGGTTATTAAAAAATGCAGGACTTTTAATTTATTTTCGAGAATAAAAAATACCTTTACCAAAGAAAAAATCAATGTAAATCTGTTTTCAAGTCTTCAAAAAACAACCCTGAATGTGACAGAATGTTTGGTGTATTACTATCAATTTATGCCACTTTTTTTGGTTGAGCTAAAAATTGTCTTAAGCAGCAGTTAATGCTACCAAACCTAGTATTGTGAAAGGAAAAAAACTAAATTCATAATACTCACTAAAAAACAAATGCAAGATGTTTGAAACCAAAATAAATAGGAGAATAAAAGCAATTTATTGTTTCAACGTATTATTCCCTGATATAAAGACATTTCGTAATATTAATAACAAAAAACATTTTCTAAACGTAAGCCTGGGACAAACTGTTCAGATTAATAACATTCTATAAAAGAATTGTAAAAATACTTACTGAACCTTCCATTTGACACAGGCAAATCTGGAGGGAGAATTCTATCATTTTTATAAGAATTATATAAATTTTAAGAATTTGTGGCATTAGAAAACAAAAAAATACTTATTATTTAACGAATTGTTTAGTTGGGATCATTATAAGAAAAAATCAATCCAGCCCACTGAAAATTCAAATAATCCAAAGAGCTGCTCCATAATAATTAACGTACACAGAACGTTTAAAAAAACTTATATAGAACTAAGGATTTTTTCTTCTCTTAGAATGTAACAACTAATAATAATTACAACGAATTCAATTCATTCTTTATTCATATATTTACATTAATATATTAATTATTACTAATAATTCATGTACGATTTCCAAAAAAAATTACTTAGATATAATTGGTACGTACTTAAATTAAAATACAACTAACATAAGAGCCACTAAAACAAAATAAGGCGCGAAATAAACCACTCAATGCAGGTGAAAATGAGAGTAAAGGTAAGCAAAGAAGCGTTTAATGTAAAAGAAAGAAAACGTTAATTAAAGGCGTGAGGTTTAAAAAACAAGAACAAAGTCGTTTAAAATGATATAGCAAAAAACAAAACAACATAATTGTCCACCACGTTGCTTGCCAACACGAACTCAAAAAAAGTCCGAGAGGAACTGCGTCTCCTGCGGTTCTGTTCATATCTCTAGTGCTATTAGTAAAGGAATACTAGCAGTTATTGTTGGGCTTTTATCTTTCGTGAAAAATATAGAATAAAGTCTCGCAGAAAATATAGGTTTAAGGCGCCACAACAGTAAACTGACAGTATCACAAGCGACTCCCTCCACCTTCTCAACGTTTGCTCGTTTTATTAAAATACCCATTTTACGCTGCAAGCGTGTATATATATATATATATATATATATATAGGGGAAAGTGGTGTACCTCTGACCATATTGTACCTTTGACCACCGAGGCTGTAGCGGTATGTAGCAACATTTTATAAATTTTGGTGTAATTAGTGTTTAGCTCCTTCTCTAGAGGGCTTGTTTAACCTACTTTGGATTATTTAAGTCAAAGAGGATTATTGCAAAAAATACTAATCTATTTCTATCATAAAAATGTATGTTATTTATTGATAGAATTTATACCTCTGTGTAGTATCTAGGACATACTTATATGTAGAGCTACCGCTTCTTGTACTAGTTGTATTGGCGGCGCTCCTTCCTTCTCAATGTGGCTGTATACAATATACTCGTTATTAACTTAAATGCTAATGGTGTTAATAATAAGTCTGAAGGAGATGTTCCAGCTCAGCCATCTTAGGTCGAAGGCTGCGGATGTTGTAGTTGACCATGATGTGCCCGATCATTTCGAGAGCATCACCAGGTCAACCAGCCTGACGACCTTGGTCATCAGCTTCGCCACTGTCTCCATAAGACCCATTACGAGCGTGAACATCGCGTCCATGCTCATTCCCTGCGGCTGCTGCGTGGGTTACACTGGAGTTCCGGATGGCTCTGTTGCTGGAGGTGAGGTCAGTCGTGGTGGTGGTGCTCCGCCGGAGATCATAGAGTAAGAGATACCGCTGCTGACTTGTGTCGCTGGACGTCGTCGTGTGAGCTCGGGCATCGGCGGGGCTCGTCTTGAGTGTGTTGTCTCCATCCTCTTTGCGCTGGCCTTCTTGGAAAGTTCCAAGCGCTTGGGGCACAGCCTGTAGGACGTGGCCTCCAATTGGGACCTATGGAGCTTCTGCCGACCTCGACGAAGCCGTCACAAGCTTCACCGAAGTCATCCAGTCCGCCGCCCACAGAAGGATTCCTAAGTTTGTCCCCAAGCCCATCCACCAGCGAAGGCCACCTGCCCACATCACCAGGCTGATCGGGATGCGGAACAACCTCAAGAACATCTGGGTGCGGATGAAGGACGGCACCCTGAGGGCCCCAATCAATGCTATGACCCGGCAAATTACGCAGCTGTCTGCGCAATGGAAAACGGCCCTCTGGCATGAGCAGCTCCGGCGGACCCACGAGGACACTAGGCAGTTCTGCCGACTCCTTCGCGGCAGGTTCATCAAGCGACAAGACATCCTCCTCTCCGACGGCGACCACCTCCTGTCTCCGCCTGAGCAAGCTGAAGCCCTTGCTGATTACTACGAGGAGAACGACCGCCGGAGAACCAAGAAGTCGCTGAGGCTCGACAGTGACCACAAGACCTTCCCAGGACCCCGTTGCACTTCACCTACACGCAACTGGAATCGGCGCTGAGGCGAACAAAGGGAAACAAATTCTCCCAATTGGACGGTTTGCCCTATGTGATGCTGAAGATGCTCCCTAGGAAAGAGAAGGCCTACTTACTGAACATCTTCAATGCAGCCTACCGCACTGGACACTTCCCCGAGGCAGGTAAGCACGCCGTGGTGGTCCTCCTTCGCAAACCTAAGAAGCCAGGAGACAAGCCCGAGCACTACCGGCCGATAAGCCTGCCGAGCCACATGAGCAAGATCTTCGAAAAGTTGATCCTTTCTCATGTGTTAAAGCACTGCACGGAGGCGAACGTCATCCCCGGAAAAGACTGGCTTTCGGCCCGGGCTCTCCTGTGATCACCACGTCGCCAAGCTCCAGAACACCGTGTCCGCCGAGCTCAACAAGAACAGACCGACGGCCTTTATCTCCCTGGACTGCATACAGGCGTTCGACTGCGTATCCCACCAACTGCTTCTGCATCAGCTGTGGTGCTAAGGATTCCCGGCACAACTCTTTAAGATTCTTGAGAGCTACTTGTCGGGAAGAACGTTCGGAAGAAGTTCGGTTGAAGTTTATCCAAACTAAAATAGATACACTTTTTTTACGCTTAGAGTCGAGTAAGTCTTAAATATATATATATATATATATATATATATATATATATATATATATATATATTTCAACAGATATGAAGATTTTTTTATTCGAATAATTTGTATATAAGCGCTCGAGAAATCGCGATAAGAGGAAGGTTAATGAACGTAATAATTATTAATAAACGGATTTTTCGAAAACGTAATAAAATCCGTACAAGAACGGTTCTCTTGCAAGTTTTGATATGACAATCTCAGTCGGAGAAATTGAAGCTTGAAGTTTTGTAAATATTTCTTTAGTTCCATTAAAAGTGCCTTTTTAAGAGTTTCAATTTTAAGCTTTCGAAGTAACACTGGATAAGCATTATGTGGTATTACGCCATGGTGGAGCAGTTCGTGCGAGTCAGAGTTTTTCAAGATGTTTTCTCACGTACATAAGGCCCATATGAAATCCGAACATCAGCTAATCAGTCCCTTACATATATATATATATATATATATATATATATGTATATATATATATATATATATATATATATATATATATATATATATATATATATGTAAGGGACTGATTAGCAAGGGCGGGATTTAAAGGAATAGATAATGGGGAAATATTTCAGAGAAGCGGAAATTCCATTCAAAACTATAATTTACACTGAGGTCACTATTACATACATAAATGTCATAAAACATCGCTACGATGAAAGAAAAGGTTGAGTGAGAGAGACAGCTAGGTAGAGTTATCAAATATGATCATTTGGGGAGATTAGAGAGAATTTGGAGCTGACCTACCTCTGAACAGCATCTGGGCCGAAGTCTCAGGAACGGATGCGAACTCTGACCCGTCGGAGGTAAGCCAGCTCTTTTTATACCCTTTGTGTCTCACTCCTGCTTTAGCAGGTGGCTGGACTAGAAACTCTTGTCAGGTGTTAAATCTTCCGGGAATCTTACGAAACAGCCACGTGCAGTTCCAACAACACAGACGCAACGTTTGCTGATTCGCAGTTCTCACACCTCTAGAGATGGACAGCCAACCTTTTCTCTCATCCTTATTCACTTAATAATGACAAAGGGAAAACGGGGCCTTACATCACCCCCCGATTTTTCAAAGTCATGTTTCCCTTGGAACATTACTTTACCTTTAACACTACCCGTACTTAACTTATTATTATTACTCATTGGTAGCCTTCGTCAGCAATGAAAGTGCCGGGAGGCAGAGGAGGACCAAAGTTGACAGTTCCATCTTTACTTTCAAGATAGGTCTTATTTACGATCTTACCTGGATGGGTCCCCGCCCTAGGAAGGACCCCGCTAGGCATTTGAAAAGCTATATCTTGGAAATCCATATCTCTAAGATTAAATTGTTTTTCTTATTTTTCTTAACCTGATTTATTATCAAATGAATTATCCAACTATAAGCAGTTAAAAAATAACAAGGAATAAAAACAGACAAAAAGAACAGTTCGAATAAGCGAAATCAATTACTTTAAAGGTTTAAGCACTTATTTCTCCGATTGACATCGCCTAATCAAAACTTTCATCAGAACCATTTTTGTAGAGCATTTAGTGAGCTTTCTAATCTGGTCATGTTCCGTTTCCCAAGATTCTCAACCTTTTTCGAGATATTAAGGAAAGTATACAAAGTTACCAAAACGTTTTATGTCTGTTAATAAAATATTTTATTCTAACCCTTCCAAAACTCCAAACGTAACAAAAATTTCAACATATTAGTTTTAATGAAAGTAGAACATGCAGAAAATGTTTCAACTGAATCCCATGATTCTAAGTACCCAAACCAAAAACGGTATTCAAAAACTATTTTTCCAATTTTCTCGAAAACGGTTAAAGCTATCGCCTTGAAAATGGATTCATTCGTTTTCCTAGCACAAGAAGCCTATAAAACGAGTACTTACAAGCTTATGAACTCAAAAACGTAAGCGTTACAATTTTTTTGGCGCGAATTTCGCCCCAAACGCCATCTTCCAGTGGGCGGATTCTGCTGGTTAACGAACTTGACCTTTTAAATTGGACGACAGATTTTTGTACCAAATTTCATCACAATCGGACCATTAGGGAAGCCAGAAATGAGCGAACAGACAATATATATATATATATATATATATATATATATATATATATATATACAAATTTGTATTGTTATTTTCGGTCTCTAGGGGTTCTGAAACGCGAAATTTTCTAGTCGGTACTTCCGGATTGTTTCATTGTATCAACCTTATAAGCGGGGTTCCTCCCTATGGGGGAGGGAGGAACCGCGCTAAAAAGGTTAATATGATCAAAATCAATTCTCTCAACTATGAAAAAAGTTATTAAGCATTAAAGTTGACTGTTTTGCAGGTTATGAAGGATAACAAACAACGATATTTGTAAACAAACATATTTTATTCCTTTTCTCTCTCTCTTTTTTGGATCTTTTACATTTATTAAGCATAATACATGATATGCGTTTCCGCTCGCTACGCTACGCTCCACTCGCTCAAGAAGATATAAGAAAACTCTAGCCAATCCAACTCGCAATTAATAGAATTGTATTAATTTAAGCGACTCTAGTCTATCCAACTCGCTAAAATTAATAGGATTCCATTAATTTTTCCGAGTAAGAAACCAATCCCTTTTTCTTTGTCAGGAACATCGCGAACTAATTGTAAAGGCTCATTTTTTCTCACTAGCATAAGCAGAGCTTTTTCATAAACAAAAGCTAATTCACTGTTGAAGGTTACTTTACTCCGAGCAAGAACCAATGCAATGGTGAATCAGCATGAACACCCTCCATCGATGTAGAATACATCGGGGCAGCGCTCATCGCAGTAGCTATCGTAGCATCGCAGAATGAATCCTCACCATGAACGTACCCTTATTCTCCTTAAAAGGCAGGACGAGAATTCGATGAAGCATCATCTTCTGATCTGGAATTGTCCAATTCTACTACTGATACTACTCCAGTATTAGTGGCAATGACATCTACTTCTGAAATTTGGTTACATGTTGATCATGACGTCGGCTGCCCTCCGAGAGGAGTGTCAGTCCAATTGGCAGAGCCTCTTTCGCCTTCCCCAAAATCGGAGTCAACTCTCTTGGACCTAGCATCTCTGTACTCAACTTTCCATTCATCGAAGTGCCTCTGTTGTGTAATTTTTGGATTATTTATAGGAATTCCGTTACTCTGTTTTCTGGGATTTGATAGGACGAGGAAAGGTACAGGGGACTGTGGACAAGGGTTTGTGATGTGTGAGAGATAAGTTTGGATTCTTGCTTCATTTTCGAAAATATTCTTGAAAGTTAACAAACCACCCTGCCAGGGCGCGTAACCCACGACGTTTTAATATAACTCAAATTTTCATGCCAATAGTCAGAACTCTCACCCGCGATGACAGCCCGGTAAGTAGATGTTTATGAGTCATTTACTGGCGATTTAGCTCTTTTTCTAAGCGCGTATGGGGACCTATGAGGCAGGGTTAAGGGTCTTCCCTTTGGGGTCCAAGTGGCGTCCGCATCCCTCCTTCTCCGGGCTTGGGCCTCCCTATCGGAATCGCTAGAAGTTTCCCCTGAAGTTCCGCCTGTCCTATTCCGTCCTTCGCTTCCCACCTCTTGACTATCCCGGGTTCCTTCCCCGTCTTCCTCAGGAGAGGATCTAACGCCAAGAGGGCAGGCAGGGTCATTACATTCTGGCGATCTTCCGGCAGCAACCAGACAGTGTCTGTGAATCTCACCATGCGTCTCGATTTCATCTTGGCCCTCGCAAGAGTCGTCCTCTGAGTCATAAGAACACCCTGGGTTAATTTCCCATTCCGGCTCAATGACCTTGTTAAGTGTATAGGATTTACAACTTACAAGAATGAATTGCAGTTTTCAATTCGAGAGAACACTTAATAATGTTTTATTTATTTTTTTAAAACATGTGTTTTTTTTGGGGGTTATCTGATAACCGCTACAGGATTCCCCTCCCAGATGACGGAGTCAGAGAAGCTGACTGTGAAACTCGTTTCACGGTTCTCCCGGAACGGGTCCTGTAGGGCTCTTGAGTTGGCGGTGGCGTTTGAGACTGCGTTTTTGGGAGAACTGGTGGTGTGTCCTGAGTCTGTTCGGATGGAAGAAACGCAGGCTTAAGCCGGTCTATCGATATGGTGGCTTGGCGGCCTGGGAGTTGCACTTCGAAGTACTTGTCGTGTCGTTGGAGAACTCTGTGTGGTCCGGAGTATGGTGGTGTCAGCGGACGTCGGGCACAGTCTTCCCTGATGAACACATGCGTGCAGTTCTGCAACTCCTGGTGTACGTAGGTCTTCTTAGTGCTCTCCTTATACTCGGCTGGTCGAAGGGTGCGAAGATGTTCCTTCAGCTCCTGCAGGAGTACGTGTGGATCTTCCGCGGTCGTGTGTTGCTCCAAGAATTCGCCTGGCAATCTTATGGGACAACCGTAGACTGCTTCAGCTATGCTCGATGAAGTATCATCTCGCAGGCTGGCTCTGAGTCCGAGGAGTACGGTTGGCAATATGCGGGTCCAGTTGTTGCTGTCAAGGTGTGCTGTAATGGCGGCTTTGAGTGTCCGGTGCCATCGTTCTATGCATCCGTTAGCTTGGGGATGATAAGCAGTTGTGCGACCTTTCTCGATTCCCAGAAGCGAAGTCAGCTGATGAAAAAGCTGGGATTCATATTGCCGGCCTTGGTCGGTGGTTATTCTTGAGGGAACGCCGAATCGGCAGATCCAACCAGTGTAGAATGCGCTTGAGACGGTTTCGGCTGTGATGTCACGTAATGGTATTCCTTCTGTCCATCTGGTTTGACGGTCTATCATCGTGAGACAGTAACGGTGGCCGTCGGAGGGTGGTAGTGGGCCAATTAAATCTAAGTGGACATGCTGAAAGCGAGTGGCAGCTGGGAATGTTACAGGAGGTGCATGGGTATGCCGGTGTATCTTACTCTTCTGGCAAGCGATACAGCCTTTAGCCCAATCAGCTACTTCCTTATTCATGTTTGGCCAGAAATATCGCTCTGCTACCATTTTCCGTGTTGTCCGGACGCCAGGATGACTTAAGGTGTGCACCTTGACGAAAGCACTGTGCCTGAAGTTCTTCGGGAGATATGGCCTTGCCTTGCTTGTTGACATCTCACAGAGAAGGGTCTTGTCAGTGCCAGGAATTTCGATGGCTCTAAAGGTTAGGTTAGTTTGTTCCTGGAGTCGGCTGATCTCATGGTCTTCTTGTTGGGCTAAAGAAAGGGCGACAAAATCGTCTGGAGTTTGGATTTCAGCAATCCTTGATAGGGAATCGGCAACAATGTTTTCCCTGCCTGGACTATAGATGATTGTAGTGGTGAATTGGCTAATGTAAGTTAGCCAACGGATGCGGAGAGGTGAAGTAGATTCAGGCTTTTGAGTGAAAGCATGAGCTAATGGGCGATGATGATCTGTGATGATTGAGAAAACTCGGCCTTCCAGTTGAGGTTGAAGATGTTTGATGGCCTTGTATATAGCCAGAAGCTCCCTGTCGTAGACAGAGTAATTCTTCTGCGCTTTATTGAGTGCTAACGAGAAAAAGCTTAGAGGATGCCATTTGTTATCCTGTTTTTGTTGTAAGACAGCGCCTAGACCGACGTCAGATGCCTCGCATGCGAGTGAGATCTCTGCGTCTGGGTTCGGATGGACGAGCTCAGTTGCTTCAGCAAGGTTCTTCTTGGTGTCTTCGAAAGCCTTGAGCGTTTCTTCGTTCCAATTGATTGGAGTTTTGTCATTTTTCTTGACCTGATGGAGAAGTCCGTTGAGAGGTTGTTGGATTGATGCTGCGTGGCGAAGACAAGGTCGGTAGAAATTCACCATGCCCATAAAGCGCCGAAGTTCTCGAACGTCCTTGGGAAGTGGGAATTCTAGGACAGCCTTAACTTTGTCTTCCAGAGGTGTGATGCCAGATGGTGTTAGATGGAATCCAAGGAAATCGAGCTCTGGGACACCGAAGACGCATTTCGATGGGTTCACAGCGATGCCGTTCATGTCGAGACGACGAAGTACTTCTCTGATGTGAGCTTCATGTTGTTCCTCGTTGTCCGAAGCGATCAAGAAGTCGTCAAGAAAATTGAAGAGAAAGGGTAGGTCTCGGAATTGGTTGTCGACGAAACGCTGGAAGCTTTGACCTGCGTTCTTCAGTCCAAAACTCATCCTGTTGTATTCAATAAGGCCAAATGGGGTAATAATGGCAGTTTTCTCTCGATCTTCTACTGCTATCGGTATATGATAGTAAGCCTTGCGGAGATCTATTTTGGAGAAGATCTTCTTGCCATGTATCTCCATTGTGAAGTCTCGAAGATTGGGTATTCCATATCGATCGGGAATAGTGATGGCGTTCAGGGCTCGATAGTCTCCACACAATCGGAGAGTACCATCTTTTTTCTTCACTACGTGGAGTGGACTGGACCATGGACTTTTGGAAGGTTGGCATATTCCGCTGTCGATGAGCTCCTGGATCTCCTTTTTGACTTCCTGGTAAATTCCTGGAGGCAAACGGCGGCATTTAGCCGTGACAGGTCGTCCTTTGGTCTCTATATGATGCTCCACTGTTGAATTGGATGGTCCACGGATGGGAGTGACCTGAGTGACGGTAGGGAATTCACCTAGGATGCGGGCAAATCGATTATCGGCTGGAAAGATGGAGAAGGTTGGTATTTCTGCTGAGGATATGGTACCTACAATGCTACGTCCTGAGTACTGGTCGATCAGTCTCCCGTTTCTTAAGTCCACAGTAAGCTGAAGCCAGTAGAGAAAATCAGCACCTAATATAGCCTTGGCAACGTCGGCTAAGACAAAGGTCCACTTGAGAGGTTTTCTGAGTCCTAAGTCGACATATCGAGTGATTTCACCGAAGGTTGGAATCGGGGAGTTGTTGGCTGCTATTAAGGTGAAATCAGATGGAGTCTTACGCCGTCCTTTGGGCACAGGGAGAAGAGATATGCATGCTCCTGTGTCAATGAGGAAGGGCTGACCAGTGGTTCTGTCCGTCAGAAATAGGCGGCGGTGCTGCTGGGTTGTGAAAGTTTCCGCCGCAACTTTCACATTTCCGAGTTTAAAGCTGGCTCTTCGGATTTCCAGTTGCAAGGTTGTGTGCAGCGTCGGGCTTTCTCGCGGAATCTCTGGTGGTAATAGCAGGTATCGCGCGACTGAGATCGAGGGAGATTGTCTTGATTCCGGCTGCTGCTGGAGCTTCTTTCGCGGTTCTTCATGTTCAGAAAGCGTAGGATCTCGTCTACGTCGCGGCGTAGAGCTCCGAAATCTTCGGATGGGTGCTCGCATCTGTTCGTGACTGATGTGGTAGTTGCGGAAGACTTGTTTGGGCGAGGTTCCGACATGTCTTGAATAGCGTACGTTTCAGCTGACGGGGATACCTCCAAGATCTTGTCGGCTACTTCTGCCAGTTTTTGGATGTCAGTGTGGCCTGTGGAAATGAGGATGGGACGAATTCGTGGGGGTAAATTCTTCATCCACAGGGTGCTAATAAATCCGTTTGATACATCGGAGCCAGCTAATTGTTGTATTTTTCTGAGGAGCTGTGAAGGAGTCTGGTCTCCGAGTGGCATTTCTTCTAACAGCTTGCTAATTCTACGTGTTTCGGATTCTCCGAACGTGTTGATGAGCCTAGCTTTAAGGTCCTCGTATGGTTGCTCAGTCGGTTGGAGGACGATATCTGAGACTTGGCTGAGAACATCCAGATCGAGATTCGGTACGACGAGCTGGAATTTTTTTAGACTCGATGTTACGCGGGATGTCGCAAATACAGCCTCGATCGTCGCGAACCATAAAGTCGGGTTCTGTTTCCAGAATGTCGGTAGTCTTGAACTCGGCCCTTGGTAGAAACTAACCTCAGGCTGGGTTTCATGGAGATCTGTATCGGACGTAGATGATTTTTTTTTGGACATGACGAACGGCGAGAAGTGAAATCAGAAGTATTGTTCAATATCAGGGGTCACCAATGTTAAGTGTATAGGATTTACAACTTACAAGAATGAATTGCAGTTTTCAATTCGAGAGAACACTTAATAATGTTTTATTTATTTTTTTAAAACATGTGTTTTTTTTGGGGGTTATCTGATAACCGCTACAACCTCATCCTCCGACCCTTCCACTTCCCGGCTTGTCCCAACCGCCTTCGTCATTACCTTTGGGTGCGAATCCCTACCTTCTTCCGGAGCTCGTTTTAGCCTATTTATATGGACTACACTCAGGGAACCAGTGGCCAGTCGGATCTCATAGTTTACTCGCGAGAGAACCCTTTCTACTTTGTGTGGACCCGTCCATGGACAGTGGAATTTTGGACAATTCCCAGGCTTTACTGCTGGGCAAAGGATGTAAACCCAATCCCCCACCTCTAGGTGTCGCTCCTTACGCCGGGTATTACAATAATGGGTCCTCATTGCCCAGGCCTTTTCGGCACGATTCAATGCGTCCTTATATGCTTCTTTCAGCCGTCATTGGTTGGACCTACCCAGCAATCAAAGGGAGTTACCAACTCTCGCCCGAGCATGAGATAGTTTGGGGAGTATCCTGTCGACGAATGATGTATTGCTCGATATATCATAAGAGCATAAGGGACCCACTTGTCCCAGTCACGACCGTCTCTTCGCACATACTGGGATATCGAATCGGTAAGAGTTCGATGTAACCTCTCTACCATCCCGTTACATTCCGGATGGTAGGCGGTAGTTTGTAGTTTCTTGATTCCAAGAGCTCTACAAACTTGGGTAAAAAGTTGAGAAACGAAATTCCTTCCTTGGTCTGTTAACAACCTCCTAGGGACCCCATGTCGAGTGATTATATTCTCGACTAGTGCTACGGCCGTTTCTTCAGCGGTTTGCCCCTTTAGTGGTATTCCCTCCGCATACCGCGTAAAATTGTCAATCACAGTCAAAAGGTAACGATGGCCTCTTTTGGAAGTCGGTAATGGCCCAAATATGTCTAGCGATACCTGCTCAAAAGGTCCTGTGGCCATGTAGGGAGCTTCCAGGGGGACCTTTTGAGATACAGGACTTTTCCTGCTGGCGCATGCGTGACACCATTCCACGAAGGACTTCACATCCGCCGCCATGCCCGGCCAATAATATGAGCTTTTGATTACCGCGAGAGTACGATCAGCCCCCGGGTGCCCAGCCCATGGTTTGGAGTGATTTTCTTCGACGATAGTTTTTCGTAGACCCTCAGGCACCGTAAGCCTCCATTCCGACTCATCCGCTTCCCCATCGATCCAATATAGCAGCCCATGGGCATCTGTTTGTACATGATCGGTACCTCTCTCGATGGCTCTTTGACACCACATATCCTTGTTTTGAGCATCCTTCAATTTACCTCGGGTTATTTTCTACCTATTTCCCGTGACTACAGCTATTGTACGGCTTAAGGCATCAGCGTTAGAATGTTTCTTCCCCGGGCGATGTTCGACTTCATAGTCAAACTCCTCTAACCGAAGGGCCCACCTGGTCAGCCGGGAAGACGGATCTCGAAGGCTTAGCATCCACCTCAAGGCAGAGTGGTCAGTGACTAGTTTAAACCTTCGCCCTAGTAAATAACAACGGAAGAGCTTTGTCGCCCACACCACCGCTAACAGTTCTCGTTCTGTCGCCGAGTAGTTGAGTTCTGGACCCTTCAACTGTCTACTAGCGTAGCAAACAGGTCTCTCGCCGCCATCTCTGTACTGGGACAGGATGGCACCCAGAGCTACTCCTGATTTCTCTTAGCGATTCAAAAGCCTTCTGTTGTTTATCGCCCCACTGGAATCGTACTCGTGAGCCAGTTAATTCCGTCAGTGGTCTTGAGAGATCCGCAAAGCCTTTTATAAATTTGCGGTAATAGCTGGCCAACCCTAGAAAACTTCGCAACTCCTTCACATTTCAGGGGGCTGGAAAAGACTTGATCGCCTCTAATTTTCTAGGGTCGGGTTTCACTCCCTCGGCCGTAACTATGTGTCCCAGATAGGTCACTTCCGATGCCGCAAAAGCGCACTTGTTCAAGTTCACTTTTAGATTAGCGCCTCTGAATATCTCGAACAACTCCTCTAACGGGAGCATGTGTTCCCTCAGTGTTGAGCTATAAACCACCACATCATCGAGGTAAACAAAACATCCGGCGCCCTTCAGTCGGCCAAGGAGTTGGTCCATGACCCGTTGAAACGTGGTAGGTGCCCCCGCGAGGCCGAAAGCCATTTTTTTGTACTCATAGTGTCCGTTTACAGTCGTGAAGGCCGTTTTTGCCTGATCCTGGGGTGCTATCGGTATTTGGTGGTACCCACTAGAAAGATCAATTGTGGAAAAGATTTGGCTATTCACCAACTGTTCTAAGGTTTCCTGTATCAACGGAAGGGGGTAAGTATCCACCTTAGTAACCGCATTGAGGCCACGGAAATATGTGCAGAATCGATACTTTAAGTCACCTGTTGGGGATGTTTTCTTGACTAAAATGACAGTTGCTTGCCAAGGACTCTTAGACGGCGTAATGACACCTCGTTCAAGTAACGTCTGAACCTGCCGTTCCACTTCCTCCCGTTCACTGAAAGGCACACGGTACGGGCGTTTCACCACAGGTCTGGCATCTCCCGTTTCAATATGGTGCTGAACAGGCAGGGAGCAACCTTCAGGGCCCGGTTCGCTAAAAATGTCTGAGAATCTGGACAATAAGGACTCCTTTCCCTACCACTTAAATGGCCCAATTTCTCGCCAACGATCGAGGCGAAACCAACGGGAGTTTTAGAGCCACCTTTGCGTTCCCTGTCCGAACCAGAGCCACTGCCTTCCGCCCAATCTCTCTCTACCAGACCTACCACTAGAAGCCGTGGCAATGTCACAGCCGAAGCAGTCAAATCAAAGCCCGAGGAGTGTTAATGCACCTCCCTCCTACAATCCCATTGGGAAGTGCTCTTGACGGCTCAATTATGACAGCCTTCTGGTCTAGTTTCCCTGGAACGGAAATCTCTAATAGAGATTCACTGAAGGCCGGAAACGTTTCCTCTCGCAGGAGGCGCGCTGAGCTGGTTTTGGTATCTTTCTTTCCCGTGAGTCTTTATTCCTCCCTGACAATCGGCTTAGCTCCTATTTTCACTCTAGTTGGAAGGGATACAATATGACCTGTAAACTTGGCTTCTAGTTCTCTTGCTGTCCTACTCATGAAACGTACCCATTCCCGGTTCGCAGACATTTTTAATTCGTCCCTCTTTGTTATCGTACCAATGGAGGGCTGGGATTCGATTTTAGTCGAAGCTCCCGTGAGTAACAAACCGGAACGTAGGTCTATATGAGCGTCTAATTTCCCTAGTAAGTCCAAGCCTAATAGTCCATCTCCTTCTAAGCAGACGTCAGCCACTACGACGTCGTGGGACAGTCGATGGCCCTTAACCTCGATATTCACCGTTTGAATACCGCGCACTGGGACTACCACACCTGTCACTACCCTAATCTTACTAGTCGCGGGTCTTAATTTGAATCCTGAGACAGGAGACCTGATGAGAGTAACTTCAGCACCGGTGTCTACTATCATCCTATGAATCCGCCCATTTATCCAGGTGCACACCTTTACCCCATTCTCACCTCCCCCACCTATGCCTAGTAATTCGTAGCGCGATCCCCTTGTCGCCGACTTAGGGCCGGGGCCCTCCCCAAGTCGTTTGCGTTTGGGGCCTTCTTAGGCGAAGTTCCTTTTACTAAGGGTTTAGAACGACATTGGCGAGCGATATGCCCACGACGACCGCACCTATAACAATTCGTACTATTTTTGGGAGAAATATCAATAACCCTCTCTGTTTGACGACATCCCCTGGCCCAATGATTCGTATCCCCGCAGCGATAACAGCCACTTGGATTGCCCCTCTCAATGACCCTTACTTCGCTTGGTCCAACATCCTCGGGACTGGGAATTTCGTTATCCTGTGGATTCATCTCTACCGTAAATATTCCCTTTTCGTGTCGCCTTAACTCCGTTTCAGTGGCTTTAGCCTTCTCAATCGCGGTTTGTAAATCGTTTGGGAACGCATGTCTCGTCAGCCTCCCAATCTCTCCTCCGAGCCCATTTAAGTACGATGTAAGAACGACTTTATCCAGTTGTTTGCGAGCCCCTATAACTTCTTCTTTCGATCCCTCACCTGAGAGTGATCGTTCACCCATCTCTCGACAACGATCTCCGAAAGTTCTCACATCCTCTCCACGCTCTTGTTTCATTGAACTAAGCTGAAGGAGAAACTGCTCAGGTTGCATAGTCGCTTTAAAGCGGTCTAGAAGTGCATCGCGAATGGTAATCTGCTGGCTAAAAATTTCGCAGCCATCCCTTTCAGTCTCATCCTTAACACAAGGGATTTATCACGATCTTCCCAGTTTCCGCTAGTTGCCACTAATTCTAAACCATTGAGATAGTCTTGGATTGGAACCCCAGAATCATCTCCGGACCAAGGACCGACCATTCCCTGAAGAGAAAGATCTCTCTTTCCTTGCTTACCCTCATGCCTTGTCCTCTCGAATTCTTCCCTGAACTGCTCATTTGCTGCCAATGCCTGATCCAATGCCGTTTTCAGACCGGCAAACTGCTGTTCCGTTACCACCATCGTATAGCTCTATTTTCAACGTTTCCAATGAACCCCAACACGTTACGGTTATGAATAGGGATTACTTTACTCTCTAACAGGGCTAACCACCAAATATCCGTATTTGGCAGTCCTTAAACCAGGAAACGTGATGACATTGGATGAACAACTACCCAACGCCGAGATATCAGTTCGAGGAATTGTCCTATCAGCGTCAGCAGTACAGCCACCGGCCTATCTCGAGAGCAGGGTTCTTATCTAATGCCCGCTTGCAGCTGGTCATTTAAATAATACCCGGTAACCTGACACCAATTGTAAGGGACTGATTAGCAAGGACGGGATTTAAAGGAATAGATAATGGGGAAATATTTCAGAAAAGCGGAAATTCCTTTCAAAACTATAATTTACACTGAGGTCACTATTACATACATAAATGTCATAAAACATCGCTACGATGAGCGAAAAGGTTGAGTGAGAGCTAGGTAGAGTTATCAAATATGATCATTTGGGGAAATTAGAGAGAATTCGGAGCTTACCTACCTCTGAACAGCATCTGGGCCGAAGTCTCAGGAACGGATGCGAACTCTGACCCGTCGGAGGTAAGCCAGCTCTTTTTATACCCTTTGTGTCCCACACAAGGTGGCTGGACTAGAAACTCTTGTCAGGTCTAAAATCTTCCGGGAATCTTACGAATCAGCCACGTGCAGTTCCAACAACACAGACGCAACGTTTCCTGATTCGCAGTTCTCACACCTCTAGAGATGGACAGCCAACCTTTTCTCTCATCCTTATTCACTTAATAATGACAAAGGGAAAACAAGGGGGGTTTTGTTTTTTCTTTACAAAACTTGGTATTTAGCATTCAATTAGCAAACGATTGAAAGAGTTCGTTAACCACCAAAATCGGTCCACCAGAAGGGGGGGTTTACCCCGACCCAAAACTCTAATTTGACCATGCCAGCCGTAATATTTGTTATATTTCAACGAAACTTGGTATTCGCAGTGGTAATATAGAGAGAAAAGTGAGATGTAAAAATAAACTAAATCGGTTCATTAGGAGAGGGGGTTTACTACCAGCCGTGATTTTTGTTATATTTTGACGAAACTCGGTATTCGTAGTGGTAATCTACAGGTAAATATGTGTTGTAAAAAAAAACAAAATCGGTTCATTAGGAGGGGGGGGGGGTTACTCCGGACCCAAATTACAAATATACTCATACCGGTCGTAATTTCTGCTGTATTGTGACGAAACGCGGTATACGTCGTGGGTAACTCATGAGAAAGACGTTTTGTAAAAATGATCTAAATCGGTCTATCGGAAAGGGGGGTTTACTTTGTAATATATTTCAATAGAATAGCCCGCCAGGCGTAGGTTCGCAAGGCCGCCGCAAGGAGCGCTTTCTACCACTGAAGAGACTGTATCCTGTTCCTGCGTCAGATCAAAAGGCGATAATATAAAGTTTTTTGTATTAATGAAGTAGTGTAGTATGTGTAAATATAACTCAGGAATCAAATTAATTACAAAATTAATAATTGAACACTTACTCATTACAAAATTAAAAGAGAACTATTCATGTTTTTATTTTATTTTTATAGGATATTTTAAGCAAATTATTCTGGAAAGCATAATACTACCCAAATTCTGAGGAAAGTGCTTAGTTATGCAGCACCTGCGTGACGGACTTTTTTTATTTTTTTAATTGCTTGTATTAGAAAAATGTATTTGTCTGTAAAACAGGATCCGTAAAATGAGAAACAATTTTCTGTTGTTAGAAATAGATGGGTTAGAAAAATATGGGTACCCTTGCATAAATTCCTAGCAAGCTGAAAATTTGCATGAATGTTAGGGACACCATTATAATGGAATTTAGAAAAGCCCTTATCGATCCCATGAGTGCAAACAATTTTATTCAAGGTCAAAGTTCGTTAAAAAAGGGTTTTTTGATTTTTCAGTGAAACGGTTAGTTTAATTATAAAAATATTTTAGACAAAAATTGTAGATCTTGCTATTATTTACATAACTTGTTTTAACGCTTTTTTTCACGAAATTAACCATTTGTGAAAAAAGGCGATTCCAAAATTTACTTTCGTTGTTTTCTCTATAATAAGCCAGACTCGCTGGTAGCTAGCAAAATGACCTGGCTGACATTTGATAATATTAAAGTCAAACGGACAGATAAAGTAGTTCCTATTTTTTTCTTCTCTGTTAACCTCAGTTATTAATTGTGTTTTTATTTGTTTACATTTTTTACCGTATTTTTTAATTATTAAATGTTATTTTGATTGTATTTCTTTTAATAAAACATGGCATGTTAATGAGAAGCGTGTTTGTATTTTTTATTGATTTATAGAGCTTTGCTTTGGAATTAGAGCCGGATAGTGTAATTTCCGCATCTCTGTACGTTAACTACTGTCGGTTTCCCTGACACCTTCTTATCGCTTTTATTCGTGATGTTCGAGTGGATATTGACAATTCTCACGAGATAAATAAAAAAAGAAAAAATGAGAGGTTTATTTCTATTCTATGCTTTCCAAAGTTACACTAGGGATAAGAATGGAACCGCGCTAAGATGAAGCATTTCCTGCTAGACGGACTCTTTTCTTATGTTTTCCAAATGACACTAGGAATACGAACGTAAATGCGCTAAGATAACGCAGTTCCTGCAAGTCGTATTTAATTAATCTTCTGAGGCAGAAATTCTCTGTGGATAAGATGTAAATTCTTGTACTTATTTTTTTATTCAGTTAACGGTTACGGGAAATTACTTATTTGAGGGTTTCGTAAGATTAATTAGTGTTTTTAGGGATATGAGAATTGCCACGAAATGTAAACCTACTAGTGATATTATCTCTGGCTGTGTAGATAATGCTCTTTCAAAGAAAACACACATATCTGGACAGAATAAAAGATTTTGCAAAAACACGTGCACGCTAAGAGATTTTCTATCTATATCAAGAACCCAGGCGCTAATGACCAAGATGTCGATGCGCCTTAAATAAATAAATAAAAATACATTAAGAACCCATTATACATTACACATTATTGTTATCGTTATATGCATTCCATATCTTATCTCTCTTTATTTATTTATTTTTAATAAATTTTTTTTTCTTTCTATTTTTTTATTAATTAATTTTTTTGATTTTGATTTCTTTTTTTGTCTTTCTTAGAGTTTTTAGTTTCCTTCTTATTTTTTTCTCTTTTTTTTTTATTTTTAACATTGACAATAAAAAATAACAGTACAGATTTTTCGTTTAATAAACTAGTGTTATGTACTTGTAGCGGAAAGCATGAATGAGTAATATAATCCGGTTGACTGGTATCAATGCAGCATATTGGACGGATTTATGATGACAGAGGACGTAGGAAACTGCGTTGCTAATACTGAAGGACGGAGAGGCAGCAGAGCCCTCATCTCGTTTTCGCCTCCGCTGAGATCAAAATGCGCCTCTCCATTAGCAACTGTTCTTTACAGAATTTTGTCTGCCTTTGCTCGTCTCTGCTGCGTTTTCCTGTCCTCAATTCGGCCGGCCTTTCCCTTACACTTGTACGTCCCCTCCCAAGACTAAGTACTTCATCTGTTTAGGAAATTTCTTACTTTACAGCTTTCCTTTCTCCTTGCTTTTTATCAATAAATCTTTTGATATGTAGAAGAAAATTCACCAAACAAACACTGGCGAGAGAAGCCATCAAAGATATTGGTCAAACCCAGCAAGAAAATTAAAATAAAGGTCTGGCTCACAGGAACTGCTTCTTCTTAATGTGTTTCCATTAGACATGCGCGCCGCGCCGGCGCCGCTACGCCACGCCGGGTTTTGTTGGTGCCGCCGCCGCCGAGCCTATTCAGTCGGCGCGCCGATCTCGGTGGCAATACTGGACGAAAGGGTGTAGGAGGTTGGTGAGGGGAGGAAAGCTGCGTGGTAGGGATGGGCGATAATCGATAGTTACTATAGATATATCGATAGTCGATAGTTACTACAGATATATCGATAGTCCATGAGTATCGATAGCATTTATCGATAGTCATGAACTATCGATATTTTTTTTACTTTTTTTCTAGAATTGAAGTTCTCAGCATCTGGAGGGCTGTGGTATTAAATACTGACACGTCTGGTGAATTAAATACTGAAAAATAACTGTCTGGTGAATACAACCAACTACGTAATTTAGCCAGAAAATACCTTTGTGTTCCAAAGCTTTGTGCTTGTATCGGAGAAGCGTAAAATAAAATAATTATATATAAACATGCTCTTTAACTCAACAAATAAATCCAGCTTTTGTGGAAAGTATTTTGGGGGAAACCTTGCAATTGAAAAGAAAAACTAAAAAAAAGTCCGACTCGCTCGAACTGCGTCATCTCAGCGCGGTTCCGTTCATATCCCTAGTGCTATTAGCAAAGGAATAAATACAGTTATTGAAAGGATTTGAAGTTTCGTTAAAAATATAAAATAAAATCTCAAACAGGAGGAATTTTAAGTAGCCACAACAGGAAACTGACAATATCCTGAGCGAAAATTACTCTCCTGTGTTCTCAACGTTCGCCCTGCGGAAACACTATTATCATTAAGTTTCTCATTTTCTTGCCTTATTTTACTAAAAGACTAATTTTACTGATAATTTCAATTTAAAATAATCAATTAAAAAGTGAGATAAAAAAGCACAAAAGAACACAACAAACGCTTTCGATGTTTTGAGCCCTTATTTCTCCGATTGACATCACCTCATCGAAAACTGCTTTAGAAACATTTTTCTAAAGGCATTTTTTGACTGGGCACCTTCTCCTTGTCACGACATTCCAATCGATTTCAAGATATTTACGAAAGAATACGAAGATCCCAACATTTTTCATGTTCTCAAAATTTTGTTTTTTTTTTACTTTTTTCCCCTTACATCCAAACTTAATCAACATCTTAGTTTAGATGAAGTTTAAACACGTAGAACACAGTTCAATGGAATCCCACGATTTCATGTACTCAAACTGAAAATGAGTTACATAAACATTTGTTCCACTTATCTCAAAAACTGTTACAGATATCGCCTTAAAAATTGTTTCCTTCGTCTTCGTATGTTAAGGAACCTATTAAGCGAATATCAGCAAGGATATAAACCCGAAAACATAAGTTTTGTGATGTTCTTCGCGCGAATTTCGTGCCAAAACCCGTTCCGGAGGACGGATTCTGCTGGTTAACGAACTTGACGTTTCAAATTAGACGATTTTCGTACCAAAGTTCATAAAAATCGGACCATTTTTGAGCCTGTGAAATACCAAACATATATATATATATATATATATATATATATATATATATATATATATATATATATACCTATTGTAATTAAAATTGTAGCATCTCCCTTGGGGGTTAAAAAAATAGCCCACGCCGCCGCCGCCGGCCATTTTAGTCCAGCGCGCCGCCGCCTGACAATTCAGCCTCGGCGCGCATGTCTAGTTTCCATATGCTTATTTCTGGTATGTTTGGAAAATCTTAAAATTTCCCCTTCAATGGAACGAAACAAGGGCTTTCGAAACTTGAAGCACATTTTTCTCCGAGTAGGTCTCATGGGCGTATGTAAGAGGGGGGGGGGCTGAGGGGGCTGCCCGAAATTATTTCCTATATACGCCCATGCTAAGTCTGTCCAACTAAAGATTTTCTTTCTAAATTTACTCTGTACTTATAGTAGGAAATTTCTTAGGCATTCGAATGATCTCTATCGACTTACCACGATATAGAAACAGTTTTCGAGATATCAGATGAAACGTCCAACTTGGCCAGTTTTCGTCAAATAATGGTCACAATAACAATCGGACTTTAAATGACAGACAATTTTTGATTTTTGAGGTGGCCGTCGACGTTTGGCCTGAGGATGAAGCGGGGGCGTGACTATGTTTTATTATTCTATCTACTTTTTTTTATCTTGTCAGTGTATTAACTTTTATAACTTTATAATGCCTTCTGGTCTGATCATTATTTGGAAATGCCCTTGTCTGACACTTATTAAGGTACATAGGTAAATAATGGGCATGTCCATAAAAATGTTAAGATGTGTCTAAATGTTTCTTAAAACATCAAAGAGGTTCTCCTTTCCGAGAAGATTCATTTGATACCCCAGATGACAGGCTTCGGAAGGAATGATGGGTTTCCGAAGGAACAACAAGTACAAAACGGGCACCCTCCCAGGGAGCGAAGTCAAACACAACGTTTTTCGGATTTTTCGATTTTTGCCTTTAATAACACTCTAATGTATACAATCCTGCTATATTTCAAGTCTCTAGCTTTTCGGTAAGTACCTAATAATTTTGATGAGTGAGTGAGTCGTATAAATTCCGATTTTCCATCGCCGATATCTCAGAAACGCTTCAATTTCGAATTATGAAACTTTCCAATTTTACTTACATCTAGTTGTATAATATGTGTGTAAAATTTCATAAGTTTATCTTTAACTGGTTCAAAGTTATGAGAGGGTAATAATTGGCTCTAATACTTCGTGTAATATACACACAGCGTGCGTAGGCCGAAACTTGGCCTGGCACACCACCGTGCGCCTAGATTTGTATTTATCCTTTAATAAGCGCTTCAAATCGTTTAAGGCTTGAGTCAGAGAGTTAAGTCATCTGCGAATCATTAAAAATACATAATTTCTTGTGGTTATGAAATTAGAATGGGGTGTTGCGTATTAGATTTGGAGTGGATCAAGGTCAGTCACGGTTAATGATCAGCAGAATTAGGACTAAGCGGTCTGTGGTTGTTGATTGGAAGTGGATCACCATCCTTCCAAGGGGACTTTTGGTTTATGCATTTTGGCAGTGCATCGAATGCCAAGGTTACTAGTACGAGCAAGATCGCAGACCCACCCCTGGTGGGATTTGAACCAGTACCCCAAGATTTCTTTGTCAAGTATCTATCCCTGTGAACACAATGCCACCGTGGGGCCCTATTCTAGTGAAATAAGTATTATTTTATTTGTTTGCTTTCTTTTAATGGTGCATCTGATTCTAGACCATTACCGCTGAGAACGTCATCTCCCAAAGACGGGAATCGAACCCTCATTTCTAGCTAATAGACAACGGGGAGACCTTATTTTGCTAAAAGTTCATTATTATGATTATAATGTTGTAAATAAAATCAAATTTAGAAATACGAAGCAAAATCAAATTTTCATTGACTATATCTGACTGAACTAATTAAAAAAAAGTCCGTCACGCAGGAGCTGCATAACTAAGCACTTTCCTCAGAATTTGGGTAGTGTAGATTGCTTTCCAGAACAATTTGCTTAAAATATCCTACATAAATAAAATAAAAACATGAATAGTTCTCTTTTAAATTTGTAATGAGTAACTGATCAATTAATAATTTGCTTCCAGAGTTATGTTTACACATGGTACCTATTACACTACGTAATAAATACAAAAAACCTCATATTATCGTATTTTGATCTAACGCAGGAACAGGATACAGTCACTCTAGTGGTAGAAAGCGCTCCTTGCGGCGGCTTTGTGAACCTACGTCTGACGGGCTTTTCTATTGAAATATATTACAAATTAAACCCCCGCTTTCCGATTGACCGATTCAGCTCATTTTTACAACACTTCTTTCTCATGAGTTACCCACGACGTATACCGCGTTTCGTTACAATACAGCAGAAATTACGACCGGTATGAGTATATTAAGAATTTGGGCCAGGAGTAAACCCCCCCTTCTAATGAACCGATTTAGTTTATTTTTACAACACATATTTACCTGTAGATTACCACTACGAATACCGAGTTCCGTCGAAATATACCAAAAATCACGGCTGGTAGTGGCGAATTGGTATTGTGGGTCCGGAGTAAACCCCCCCCCCCTCCTAATGAACCGATTTCGTTTATTTTTACAACAGTTATTTACCTGTGGATTACCACTACGAATACCGAGTTTCATCGAAATATACCAAAAATCACGGCTGGTAGTGGCGAATTGGTATTGTGGGTCCGGAGTAAACCCCCCCTTCTAATGAACCGATTTAGTTCATTTTTATATCTCACTTTTCTCTCTATATTAACCACTACGAATACCAAGTTTCGTTGAAATATAACAAATATTACGGCTGACTTAGTCAAATTAGTGTTTTGGGTTCGGGGTAAACCCCCCCTTCCGGTGGACCGACTTTGGTGGTTAACGAACTCGTTCAATCGTTTGCTAATTGAATGCTATATACCAAGTTTCGTGACGAAAAAACAAAAACTCTGGCCGCTATCGTGTTAACAGACACATATATATATATATATATATATATATATATATATATATATATATATAGATATATATAAATTTTAACGGGGGTCATTTTCGGTGTCTACTAGGTAGGATCGATAAAGATTTGAAGAAATTTTTCAAAAATTCCGTCATGAGTCCAACCTCAATAGCTACTTTCCTTCGGAGGAAAGTGCTAAAAAGTACAAAGCATTTTCTTATTTATGGATGATCTCATTACAAAATGCACTCATTTGACATCTTTATATAAGGTTCAGTAACATTGTCTTACATGTTTTGGGAAGTAAACAAAAAACTAAGACTAAATACACTCGTAAATAATCTAACTGATACACCCCTTTCGTTGCTATCTAGCCGCCTACCGTTGCTATTTCTTGTCTACCTACATAGTTCCTACTTACATAACCATCTACTAAATAGTACCCCCTCTACTTCCTCTTAATAATCTACTTCCTACTAACACATCTACTTCCTCTTACTCATCTACTTCCTACTAACCCATCTACTTCCTCTTACTCATTTACTCCCCACTAAGCCTTCTGCTTCCTATTACTCATCTATTCTCGACTAGCCCCTCAACTTCCTATTACTCGTCTACTATCTACTAACCACTCTACTTCTTTTTACTCATCTACTCTCTACTTACCAATATACTTCCTATTACACCGTGGGACAGCTATTTCGTTGGCTTGGATCTGTGACTTGTTTTTGACTAATTTTTCGACTCTGAATAAGAAAAGGGCCTCAATTTTTGTCTATCACGTCAAGTTTTAACGCAACAGTAAAAAACAAAATCAAAATGCATGCCGGAAATCTGAGAAAGAAAAACATTCTATGTAAGAGAGTAGTCACATTCACACAACAATTTTTAGAAAAAAAAAAACTGCTAAAAGAAAACAGACTACAGTTTTGAAATCAGCATGCCTGTTTGACCATAAAAAATTGAAAAATCGACCTCAACAGAAATTATGTTACAAATTGTTCCCCAGTGTTACCCATCTACGCCCCTGCTTACCCATCTACTTCCTATCTGAACTCGTCTATTTCCTAATACTCAGCTACTTTCTACTCCTCAGTCTGCTTGCTATTACTCATCTTCTTTCTACTTTATGTCTAATTCTTAATTGAAAAGAAATAGAAGTTCATCTATTTTTACACTCATTCAATCTGAAAGAATGGACTAACATTGGTCTGAATGAGCACTTATTGGATTCAAGAGACCTATCTATGAAATATCTCTGAGTAGGCTACAGTTTTGAAGAATTCTTTGCAAGGATTGAATTTTGTCTATTTATTTATATTATTTTATAAAAAATGTCTTGAATGTAACGATGACGACACTGACAATTCTCGAACTGAATGGGAAGAAACCTTGCCTGTGCAACGCATTATATGGCGTAAAAGTAAAAGAAAATATGTTTAGAGTGCTTCCGTACAATCCTCCGAGTAATTCGGAAAAATTAGAGTAGAACTCATATTTCACCTGAAATGAGGGGCGTGTGTAGGAAATTATGGGGGGGGGGGGCTGGGGGCACCGGGAGATTTGGTGAGTATGGAATCCTAACAATCTAGAACCTAAATAGTTAGCCAACTAAAACCCTATTACACCCCCCAAAAAATATATTTATGTACTAAGTGGTCTTAATTTATTTATTTTTGAGGTTTTTATGGCAAATGTTTACCAAATAAATCAAAATTTCGGGCGGGGGGGGGGCTGGAGCCTTGAAAATGATTTCATTCGTACAAGAAATTAAATTAGGGTCAATTAAATCAAATTCGTAAGTGGTAATATTTGTTCGCAGGAATTTCGCAGAAGAAACTGTATCCTGGTGTGCGAATTCAGATGGTTAACAAACGTCACCTTCCATTTTGGACTAATTATTTTTAGGTAATTTTTAAAGATGCTAGGATTCTTGCAAATACACGCACATATTTATATTGTCATTAACTATTACAGACATAAATGTTCATATATTGACAACCAAATATAAAAATATCAAAACAAGTTATTCAAATGAGTTGAACAGAATTTTGAAATCTGGAGCAGGCAGCTGTTTTTAAAAAAATAAGGTATTTTGCAACTTCATTTTAACTGCTATACATTCCATCATTAGTGCGTCCTCTTTTTGAATTAACGAAGCCAGATAGGATAACAGTTAATTGAATTGTTTGAACGTCATTCTAAAATGATTGTTAAACGTAGCTATGTCCTCATTCACTCATTCATTTAGTGAGGTTATTGGCTCCCATTAAATTTCGTGTTCGAATCCATTGAATATTTCATTTTATTCAATTTTAATAAATTCCGTTGACGCTATTTTAATTTACCCTGAAAATTTCAATTTGATGGAAGCGTGTACACGGAATAGAGATTTGCAATGAGACTGAAAGTTCATCATTCTAATGTTTTATGTTATGCGCTCCTGCGATACGGACATTTTTCTTTTGTATTTGATATGAGCACTAGAATTTATTTGTTAAAAAATGCCCGAATTGAAGCTGTGTCGTGATAGTGTGTTTCCAATTAATCCTTATCCCTGATGTAATTTGGATAGTGTGTAATAAATATTCTTTGTATTTGTCTTCAATCGAACGAAGATAAAAATTCAAACACATTTTTCTCCGACTGAGGTATTCTTATGGAAATATAAGTTTGACAGTACATTTTAGTAAATTCATACATTGGATTTTGAATGATATTCTTTCGCGACTACGGTTTTGTAACTGTTTTCATAACCTAGAACTAATTATGTTCTAGCGCGGTTACTCCCTATCTCCATAGGGAGAACCCGCTTATGAGGTTGACCTCACGACGCAATCCGGAAGTGCCGACTAGAAACTTTCACGTTTCAGACCCTATAGATCACGAAAATATAGGTGGCCCAAATTTGTATATATATATATATATATATATATATATATATATATATATATTTATATATGTATATATGTATATATTTATATATATATGCTTGTCTGTTCGCGCTCTAGCAAGCTCAAAAATGGTCCGATTTTAACGAAATTTGGTACAAAAATCTGTCGTCTAATTTGAAAGGTCAAGTTCGTTAACCAGCAGAATCCGCCCACTAGAAGATAGTGTTTGGGGGGAAATTCGCGCAAAAAAAATCGTAACGCTTACGTTTTAGCGCGGTTCCTCCCTCCCCGTCTGTTCGCGGATTTCTGTCCTCCCTAATGGTCCGATTTTGATGAAATTTGGTACAAAAATCTGTCGTCCGATTTGAAAGGTCAAGTTCGTTAACCAGCAAAATCCGCCCACTGGAAGATGGCGTTTGGGGCGAAATTCGCGCAAAAAAATCGTAACGCTTACGTTTTTGAGTTCATAAGCTTGTAAGTACTCGTTTTATAGGCTTCTTGGGCTAGGAAAACGAATGAAACCATTTTCAAGGCGATAGCTTTAACCGTTTTCGAGGAAATTGGAAAAATAGTTTTTGAATACCGTTTTTGGTTTGGGTACTTAGAATCATGGGATTCAGTTGAAACATTTTCTGCATCTTTTACTATCATTAAAACTAATATGTTGAAATTTTGGTTACGTTTGGAGTTAAGGAAGGGTTAGAATAAAATATTTTATTAACAGACAAAAAAAGTTTTGGTAACTTTGTATATTTTCCTTAATATCTCGAAAAAGGTTGAGAATCTTGGTAAACAAAAGCATACCATTAGAAAGCTTACTAAATGCTCTACAAAAAAGGTTCTGATGACAGTTTTGATTAGGCGATGTCAATCGGAGAAATAAGTGCTTAAAACATTAAAGTAATTGATTTTGCTTATTCGAACTGTTCTTTTTGTCTGTTTTTATTCCTTGTTATTTTTTAATTGCTTATAGTTGGATAATGTATTCTACAATAAAACAGATTAGGCAAAATAAGAAAAACAATTCATTGTTAGAAATATAGCTTGCCAAGAGAAAAAGATTCGATGACGTCTTTTGAATATTTTCAATTGCCTTTATGCTGTTGGTTTTTTTATTTTATTTTTTAATTGATTTTATCTGTAGAATTATTACTATAGTAAAAGAACACAGGAATATGTGAACATTTTTGATATTTTCCAATTCATTGAAACGTATGAAATGAAGTATCGGTAGAAGAGGTTTCTAGGGTCTTGCGGACCCGACCCCATGTATAGCCATAAAGCCCTTTGAACAAAGGCCGAGGAAAATATCTGTTTCTATTCTATGCTTTTCAAATGAGAATAGGGATATGAACAGGAACCGGGGTCTCCCGTGGTCTAATGGCTAGCGCCTTGGATTCATAAGCGGGAGATGGTAGGTTCGATTCCCAACCTCCGACAGGAATTTTATCATCCCACGGCTCGCTGGTAAAATTCCTCGCTACACCCTGGATGTCGGCGCTAATGACCTACAAGTAGATGCGCCGTAAAAAAAAAAAAAAAAAAAAAAAAAAAAAAATGAACTGGAACCGCGCTAAGAGGACGCAGTTCCTGCGAGTCGGACTGTTTGAGTTCATATGATTGCAGGTACTTGTTTTATAGGTTTCTTAACATAAGACAACGAATGAAACCATTTATAAGGCGCTATCTGTAACCGTTCCTGAGAAAAGTGGAATCAATGTTTTTGTAAGTCATTATATTTTTATGAGTACTTAGAATCGCGGGATTCAATTGAAATATTTTCTACAACTTTGAAATTACTCCCAACTAAGATGTTTAAATTTTGGTTATATTTGGAGTTAAGGAAGTATGCGAAAAAAATTATTTTATTAATAGACATGAAAAGTTTTCGGATCTTCATACATTTGTCGTAAATATCTCGATAACGGTTGGGAAATCGTGCTAAGTGGAAGGTGGCCATTCGAATGCTTACTAAATTCTCTACAAAAAAGGTTCTAAAGCAATATTCGATGGGGCAACCTCAATCAGAGATATAAGCGCCTAAAACTTAAAAAGTGTTTGTTTTGTTGTTTCGGAAGGGTTTTTCTCTTTGTTTATCTCACTTTTTAATTGGTTGTTTCTTATTTTAAGTTCCATTTATCAGTAATATTAGTATAGTAGTAAAATAAGCTAGGAAACGGTGAAAGGTATTGGTAATAATAAGTTCGGAGTGGCTGTGGTAATCAAGATGGCTGTGGCTAATCATGATGACGTAGTATGTTTTGAATTTTCCTGTCTATATAACCTTCCTCATAGCCTCTAACTGAAGTTATGGTTATTTCTTATTTTATAGAAAGATTTAACCCACGACAGAATGAAATTTTATTCGCCATGAAGCACATATTTACAGTTGATTATAACAGTAAAACGAATTTACTAGTAAAACAAGATACTTAAAATGGCAATGAATTTTTGGTTGTTTAGAATAGAGCCTTCTTAGCAGTAATCAAAGAGTGAGTACGTTTTCAGTACATAATTGTATTTACTTATACAGATTAAGAATTATCCGCTTCTGTGTAAGTTGGCTACTGTCAGTTTCCTGTGATTTGTGATGCTAATCTATTCCACTTCTTCGAGATGTACGTAACCGCGCTAAGATGACGCAGTTTCTGCGAGTCATACTTTATATATATATATATATATATATATATATATATATATATATATATATATATATATAAAGTATATATATATATATATATATATATATATATATATATATAAAGTATATATATATATATATATATATATATATATATATATATATATTTGTCCGTTCGCTCTGTAGCTCCCAGACGAATGGTCCGATTTAGATGAAATTTGGTACAAAAATCTTTCGTCTAATTTGAAAGGTCAAGTTCGTTAACCAGCAAAATCCGCCCACTGGAAGATAGCGTTTGGGGCGAAATTCGCGCAAAAAAATCGTAACGCTTACGTTTTTGAGTTCATACGCTTGTAAGTACTCGTTTTATATGCTTCTTGGGCTAGGAAAACGAATGAACCCATTTTCAAGGCGCTAGCTTTAACCGTTTTCGAGAAAATTGGAAAAATAGTTTTTGAATACCGTTTTTGGTTTGGGTACTTAGAATCATGGGGTTCAGTTGAAACATTTTTTGCATGTTTGAATTTCTTTAAAACTAATATGTTAAACTTTTGGTTACGTTTGGAGTTAAGGAAGGGTTAGAATAAAATATTTCATGAACAGTCATGAAAAGTTTTGGGAACTTCGTATACTTTCATTAATATGAACACGGTTGGGAAATCGTGGTAAGTGGATAAAAACTATTTGAAAGCTTACTAAATCCTCTACAAAAAAGATTCTAAAGCTATTTTTGATTAGGTTAGGTCAATCGGAGAAATAAGTGCTTAAAACTTCAAACACGTTTGTTTGTTCTTATGAACGGGTTTTTGTCGTTCTTTTTGAAAGTTTTGGCTCTTCCCCTTAGTTTTTTATTGCTTTTTATTTGTGTAATTCTTATATTAGGCAAATGTATTTGTGTTTAAAACAGGATAGTTAAAATGAGAACCAATTTTCTGTTGTTAGAAATAGGTGAGTTAGAAAAATACGAGTACCTTTGCATAAATTCCTAGCAACCTGAAAATTTGCATGAAAGATAGGGACAACATTATAAGGGAATTGGGAAAAGCCCTTATCGATCCCATGAGTGCAAAGAATTTTTTCGAGGTCAAAGTTGCTAAAAAAGGTTTTTAGGAATTTTCAACGAAACGTTTTGTTTTATGGTAAAAATAGTTCAGACAAAAATTGTAGATTGTGCAATTATGTAAAAAACTTTTCTTCACACTTTTTTTCATTAGATTGACCATTTCTGAGGAAAGGCGATTCCAGAATTATCTTTAGTTTTATTCAACATAATATGCCAGACTCGGCTAGAAGTTTGACGAGGAAACAATGGTTTGGCTACCTGCTCCTCTTTCTAAGGTCCTGACAATATGTACCGATACAGCCCCAGCCATAAGCCTCGCAAAATGACCTGCTTCTCATTTGATAATATTAAACTCGAGAAGTAGTTCCTCTTTTTAGCGCGGTTCCTCCCTCCCCCATAGGGAGATACAATGAAACAAGCCGGAAGTGCCGACAAGAAAATTTCGCGTTTCAGAACCCCTAGAGACCGAAAATAACGGTGATTCAAATGTTTATATATATATATATATATATATATATATATATATATATATATATATATTTGTCTGTTCGCTCATTTCATGGTCCGATTTTGATGAAATTTGGTACAAAAATCTGTCGTCCAATTTGAAAGGTCAAGTTCGTTAACCAGCAAAATCCGCCAACTGGAAGATGGCGTTTGGGGCGAAATTCGCGCAAAAAAAATCGTAACGCTTACGTTTTTGAGTTCATAAGCTTGTAAGTACTCTTTTTATAAGCTTCTTGGGCTAGGAAAACGAATGGAACCATTTTCAAGGCGATAGCTTCTACCGTTTTCGAGAAAACTGAAAAAATAATTTTTGAATGCCGTTTTTGGTTTGGGTACTTAGAATCATGGGATTCAGTTGAAACATTTTCTACCATGCGAAAGCTTACTAAATGTTCTACAAAAAAGATTCTGAAACAATTTTTGATTAGGCTATGTCAATCGGAGAAATAAGTGCTTAAACTTTGAAGTAATTGATTTCGTTTATTCGAACGGTTCTTTTTGTTTGTTTTTATTCCTTGTTATTTTTTAATTGCTTAAAGTTGGATAATGTATTTGACAATAAAACAGATTAATTAATATAAGAAAAACAATTCATTGTTAAAAATATATCAGGCTGTACCGTATGAAATGTCAGTTTTGGATTTGTCGATTTCCTTCAAATGTCTTGAAACTGTCGAGGCTCCTACTCCGAGTTCTTTGGCATATTCCCTAGTGTTTTTAATTGCTTATAGTAGTCAAATGTATTTGTCAATAAAACAGGATACGTATAATTAGAATCAATATTTTGTTTGTTAGAATTCGAAGATGCTGTATGAATATCTAGATTACAGTACTGGTGTTGATTTCGTTCTTTAGAATTATTCTTGGTATCCCCTATTTTCATCTGTTACCCATAGTTTTTTATTGTTAGTAGGTTTTTCTTATTGATTATAGAATATAAATCTATTTGGCTATAAAACAGGATACGTAAAATTAGTGACAATATTTCGGAGATTTCTAAGCAAAATACTTTTAAGATTTTCTACCACCACGAACGGCTTTTTTCCTCTATTTTTATCCACTAGATAGGCTTTATTTTGCATATTGTTCTATATAAGTTTTATTCAGCAGGGGATTCTGATGAAATGTCGTGTTTTTGCTGTGGATTTTAAATACGATGTATCTAAGATTGGATAACATTAGCGAGTCTACATAGTTAAGAACCGACGACGGAGGATTACTTCTTGCTATGATTTAGTCTACATACGTATATTAAGTCCTAAATCCAAAAAATAAACTTCACAACGGTTAGATACTATGAGCGAATATGGCGGTTCAATACCCGTAGAATCAAGGGGCCGCAGGAAATTTACCTGCTAAGAGTTAATCCTCAAGAGCTTTAAATATACCCCAGGTATCTGCCGACACAAATACAAAGCCTAGGCCGAGAGCACCCAAAAAACACAGATCCAAACATAGGTTATACACTAAATATTCATAAAGACTACTTAGTTGTAAACCGATTCATCAATTAGCAATCAATAGTTTTCAACAAAGGTTATATACTAAATATTGATAAAAAGTATTTAATTAGAAAAAAAACAATATTCCACAAGACTTGTTTTTGGTCCATTTGTGTTTACTCCATAGACTTAATTAGGTATATTATTCTATGGTAGTTGGGCAACTAAACTTTGTTTTATTTTGTTAAATAAAGTTTTTTTTCTTGACTTGTTATTCGTCAAGACTTTTATTTGTCCTTGTAGTAAATACTAGATAGGTTTAATTCGGCATATTATTCTATATAGGCTATATTAGGCAGGGTATTCTACTCAATCTTGTGTACTTCTTCTTGATCCTTCTGTACATGGGCGTATATAAAAACAATATCGGGGGGGGGGGGGGCTGAGACCATTTCCAGGGTATGGAATACTAAATATTTAGAGCTTGGAATAGTTTTAGGCAACTAAAACGCTATTACACGTAAAATAAAATATGTTTTATGAACTAAGTGATCTTATTTAATTTATTTTTAAGGGTTTTACGAGAAGTTTTTATCATCAATTCAAAATTTCGGGAGGGGCTGCAGCCCCCTCATATACGCCCATGCTTCTGTATCCTCTAGAAAGGCTTTATTAGGCATATTTTGTATTGATTTATAGAGCTTTGCTTTAGAATGAGAGCCAGGTTCTGTAATTTCCGCTTCTGTGTAAAAGTTAGCTACTGTCGGTGTCCCTGACGCCTTAATATCACTTTTATTCGAGATGTTCGAGAGGATTTTGACAATTTTCACGAGATATATAAAAAAAATAAGTTTATTTCTTTTCTAAGCTTATCAAATGGCACTAGGGACATGAACGGAACCGCGCTAAGATGCTGCAGTTCCTGCGAGTCGGACTTTTTTTTTGTGTCTCTGTTTACTTCAGTTATTAATTTTTATTTATGTTGTACGCCTTATTTTTGGGTGCTGTTATTTTGATTGCATTTTTTTTCAATAAAACAAAGCTAGTAAATGAGAAGGATGTTCACGCTTATATAGAAAATAATTTTGGAGGGGACTGGGAGAATTTCGGGGGGGGGGGCCTGAAAGCATTTTGTGGGAAATGGGATAGTAAAAATCTAGAACATGGAATAGTTAGATAATTAAAACGCTATTACACCCAAAAGAAATTATTTTTTTCTGAACTAAGTGATCTTATTATTATTTTTAAGGTTTTTACGATACATTTTTACCGATTTCGGGGGGGGGGGGGGGGAGTAGCCCTCTCAGCCCCCCCTTATATACGCCCACGCACGTTATGGTTTTATTTTATTGATGTATAGAGCTTTACTTTAGAATGAGAGCTAGAAGGTGTAATTTCCGCTTCTGTGTAAGTTTCTACTGCCGGTTTTCCTGACGCCTTAATATCACTTTTATTCAAGATGCTCGGGAGGATGTTGACAATTTTCACGAGATATATGTATAAAAAAAAAGAAGTTTATTTCTATTCTAAGATTTTCAAATGACATTAGGGTTAAGAACGGAACCGCGCTAAGATGATGCAGTTCCTGCGAGTCGGACTTTTTTCTTTTTTTTTTTTTCTTTTCTTTTCTTACGGGACCCCGACATTAAGCGCCACCGGGTTATCTACTGGTTACCACCCTAATGGTTCCTACGCATCCATGCAGCAGGGAATTATCTCAACGAGGCCATGAAAAGAGAAAAATCCCTGCCGCAGGCAGGACTTGCTCCCCCAATACCTACATGAGAATCTAAGGCGTTAGTCACTAGACCATGAGAGACCCTGTTGTTGGGAGTCTAATCAATTAGAGGATGCAATTGGGCCCTTCCCTTTACTATATCTCAGGAATAATGATTTGTTCAGTAAAAATATGTGCGATTTTTTGTTTCTTGAAGGAACGTATTTCTTTCATAACTTCAGGATGTTTTAGTGTAGACTAAGCTGTTGCTAAAATTAAGCTATGGCTCGTCAAAACGAGATAGGACATGCTCTAACAGATTGTGAGCTTTGGTGCATCAGAACATATTCGTCTCTCATATCTTCTGCAACAGAAATGGAGATAGCCTTATTTATATGTTATTTATAGACCAACAAGATTTCAATTATATTCCAATAATGACTCAGGCCGCACAAAAATGGTTGTAATTCCGATGTACATATCTGATCCATATGAGTTTAGTTCCCTTCAGACAACACTTAATGACTTTAACTTGGTCCGTTAATTAACGAGACCAAGAATTACAGAAAAACGTCCGACTCACATGAACTGGGCTATCTTAGAGCGTTTCCGTGTTTATCCTAAGTGACATTTGTAAAGGAATAAAACCAGTTATTAGTTTGTTTTGATATTTTGAAAAAACAAATACGTTTGTCATTTTCTTAAGTTGTTTGACTAGAATACTCATTTTACTGTTAATTGCAATTAAAATACCAAATCAATTAAAAAGTGAGCTAAATAGAGAAAAAAATGTTCTAAAGAACGAAAAAAAAAACAGCAGTACGGTAGCAGAAAGCGGCACCTTCGAATTCCACTCGAAAAGCTGTATTTCTAAGAACAAAAATTGGTTCTCAATTTACGTATCCGTACCGATAGATAAATTTTCCTACTATAAGCAATTACAAAACTATTAAGCATAAAAAAACTAGGAGAAATAGACAAAAGAAAGAAAATGGTTTCATTTGTTACCGTACATTAGCGATCTTATAAGAGGAAGCCTACTAACGAAAAGTCGTAAGCGCAACGATTTTGTTTGTGCGAATTTCGTCCATAAAATAGTGTACGAACTTGACTTCGTACCATTTTTAAGCCTGTGAGAAAGACAACAGATATATATATATATATATATATATATATATATATATATATATATATACATACAGTAGACTCTCCCTAAGGCTGCACCTACATTGGACCCGTATTTTGCCCGATCCGATCCGATCCGATTTCGTTTGATCGACAACGGCCAACAGCTGCCGACTTGAGTGCCTACAATGGTCTCGACTCGATCCGATCCGATTTAGTCACAGCTCGTCAGTAATGACCTCGTAGTGAAGTGAAAATGAGTGATTAAGTTAAGAAATACCACCTAATAAGCATAGAAACCTTCGATTAGGTTGAATGTTGGAGGGAAGAGAAGTATTGGTATTCATATTTTAAAAGGATGTATAAAAAAGGTAACTAGAAGGTTATAAGCATTGGAAGGCTATAAACATTAGAAGGTTATAAATATTGGAAGGTTACAGACGTTGGATGGTTATAAACATCTTTCCACGCAATTTAATAAACAAGTAAACAAAAATGTGAATTGTCAAATTTGTTCTAAATGTTATTTCCTTTGATATAAAAAAAAATGCATTGAAATCGGTTAAGATTTGGAACCTGTAGACCTTTTTGAAACACTAAATGTGGGTTGGCGCCATTTTGCTTTGTCGGTCCGAAATCGGCCTAGGAACAAACCAGTTTGAATGGCCAAGAATCGGTGGCCGTTGGATTGGATCGGGTCGGGACCAATGTAGGCACCTCCATTGAGATGCATGAGTTTTTATTCCGACAGTCGGTGGCTATTGGATCGGATCAGAACGGGTCCAGTGTAGGTGCACCCTAATACGGCGTCGTCGGGACCGGGGTACATTCGGATTATAGAAAACGCCGGATTATATAATTCAGTTACAAGCGGTCACTTATGTATTTGAAAGCCTGTATTATTTGAAGATATATTAATATTCACCACTTTTGATATTGTTTATTAAAGTCGAATTTAGGTAGGTACCGAATTATAAAGTAAATTCAAAATATGTAAATCCTTGCTGGTGTATATTCTGTATTATTAGACAGCTAAACTAAATAAAAAATATTTAATTACTAACGAAATTACACAAGTATGCATATATTATTACAATATTAAAAACTAGTCACATGGAAAATTAGGCGTTCCAGCCGCAGGTGCCTTAGTAGAAACACAAGTTCCTGTCTCTAAAACGAAACATATAAGCCTTCTTTGACTTCCATTCAATGGCTAAATGTTTTTAGGAACTCTCGAGTCGGTCTAGCTCCGGCGACTTCCAAAATCCGTCACTCATTTCTCTCCGGGTCCGCCGGATTAGAGAGAGCAACGGATGAGAGAACGCCGGGTTAACCGAGAGTATACTGTATATATATATATATATATATATATATATATATATATATATATATATAGTTTGAACCGACGTTATTTTTGTGATCTATGGGTTCTAAAACATTAAGTTTTCTAGTTGTACCTCTTAAGTGGAATTCCTCCCTAAGGTGGGATGGAGGAAACGCGCTAAAAATTACAACTCTCAATATTTGCAATGGATTTTTGGATATTTGTTGTAGTTTAAAAAGGATAAAATGGAACAAACAAATTTTCTCCTTTGAAAGAGAATATTCTATCAAATTATCTTCTAGTCGTCACAATAAACCCATGGGGACACTGAGCAAGGGCCCGGTCCGATCGAAGCCTCTAGTTTTTAAAATAATTACGTTTCAGAACGCCTACAGAACGAAAATAGCGGTGGTTCAAATTTGTGTGTGTGTATGTGTATATATATATATATATATATATATATATATATATGTGTGTGTGTGTGTGTGTGTGTGTGTGTGTGTGTGTGTGTGTGTGTGTGTGTGTGTGTGTGTGTGTGTGTGTGTGTTCGCGTTCTAGCTCAGTGAATAATGGTCCGATTTTGATGAAATTTTGTACAAAAATCTTTCGTATAATTTGAAAGGTAAATTTCTTTAACCAGCAGAATCCGTCCACCGGAACATGGTTTTGGAGCGAAATTCGCGCGAAAAAATCGTTACGCATCAATTTTAGCGCGGTTCCTCCCTCCCCGATAGGGAGGAACCCCGCTTATAAGGTTGATACAATGAAACAATCCGGAAGTGCCGACTAGAAAATATAGGTGGCTAAAATTAGTATATATATATATATATATATATATATATATATATATATATATATATATATATATATATATATACAGGGTGTACCGTAAAAGTCTAGTCATATTGTGAGGGGTAATAGAGGACCCTTAGGGGAACAAAAAATGTTCTATGACGATTTCCCAAATTCTCGCCCATAAGGGAGAAAACGTCGTTTTATTGTTTTTTTCGATACAAACGTGGTTTTTAGAAGAGTCATCGTTGTAGCTCCGTCCCAAGTGGTACGGAAAAATGTGTTCAAATGCGTGATATAGGTAAAAATAATAATTTTTGAGGTTAATGTATGGTTGGGGCTCATTAATGGCCACCACCTGGACCCAGTATTAGTCACCTGAATTAATAAATTCAAAATAAATGTGTATTTTATTTATTTACTGTTTTAGGAATTTTTTTTATATTCATGGAAGTTATTTTTTTTATTGTTTTAAGTAAATATTTACTTAATATTTATGTAAACATTTATAAAAATAAATATTTCTCTTCAGCTTTTTGAATTAACTGAAGAAAAAAATATAATTTTCTTTTCACAGATACATGGTTTTTTTTTAAACTTTTGTTCTTAAACCATTCAAATACTTCAATAACACAGGGTTGTGATATATGAATGGAAAGCTGGTTAAATGAGAAAGTTTTTCTAAAACCCGGAAATCTCAGATCCTGCCCATTGAGGAGTTACGCTGGAAAGAAATATCAATAAAATGTCCGGAAATTTAGAATAGCTTTCTTTTGGTAAGATATACATACTTACATTCATTCATTTTTATGATTACTCCCAACTATTCTTATAGTACATTTACTCAGCTTTCGATTGGTTCCACTCTCTTTCTAGTAGTACCACCTGGGACGGAGCTACAACGATTATTCTTCTAAAACCCACGTTTGTATTGAAAAAACAATAAAATGACGTTTTCTCCCTTATAGGCGAGAATTCGGGAAATCGTCATAGAACATTTTTTGTTCCCCTAAGAGTGCTCTATCACCCCTAACAATATGACTAGACATTTATGGGACACCCTGTATTTATATATATATATATATATATTTATATATATGCTTGTCTGTTCGCGCTCCTGACGGCTCAAAAATGGTCCGATTTTGATGAAATTTGACACAAAAATCTGTCTTCTAATTTGAAAGGTCAAGTTCGTTAACCAGCAGAATCCGCCCTCTAGAAGATCGTGTTTGGGGTGAAATTCGCGCTAAAAAAATCGTAACGCTTAAGTTTTTGAGTTTATATGCTTGCAGGTACTTGTTTTATAGGTTTGTTAACATAAGAAAACGAATGAAACCATTTTTAAGGAGATATCTGTAACCGTTTCTGAGAAAAGTGGAATCAATGTTTTTGTAAGTCATTATTTTTTGTGAGTACTTAGAATCGCGGGATTCAATTGAAACATTTTCTGCATGTTCTACTTTCATTAAAACTAATATTTCTTGGTATTCCCTATTTTCATCTGTTACCCATAATTTTAGTAGTTTTTTATTGTTAGTAGGTTTTTCTTATTGATTATAGAATATAAATCTATTTGGCTATAAAACAGGATACGTAAAATTAGTGACAATATTTCGGAGATTTCTGAGCGAAATACTTTTAAGATTTTCTACCACCACGAACGGCTTTTTTCCTCTATTTTTATCCACTAGATAGGCTTTATTTTGCATATTATTCTATATAAGTTTTATTCAGCAGGGGATTCTGATGAAATGTCGTGTTTTTGCTGTGGATTTTAAATACGATGTATCTAAGATTGGATAACATTAGCGAGTCTACATAGTTAAGAACCGACGACGGAGGATTACTTCTTGCTATGATTTAGTCTAGATATGTATATTAAGTCCTAAATCCAAAAAATAAACTTCACAACGGTTAGATACTATGAGCGTATATGGCGGTTCAATGCCCGTAGAACACAATGGGGCCGCAGGAAATTTACCTGCTAAGAGTTAATCCTCAAGAGCTGTAAATATACCCCAGGTATCTGCCGACACAAATACAAAGCCTAGGCGGAGAGCACCCCAAAAACACAGATCCAAAAATAGGTTATATACTAAATATTCATAAAGACTACTTAGTTGTAAACCGATTCATCAATTAGCAATCAATAATTTTCAACAAAGGTTATATACTAAATATTGATAAAAAGTATTTAATTAGAAAAAAATCAATATTCCACAAGACTTGTTTTTGGTCCATTTGTGTCTACTCCGTAGACTTAGTTAGGTATATTATTCTATTGTAGTTGGGCAACTAAACTTTGTTTTATTTTGTTAAATAAAGTTTTTTTTTTGACTTGTTATTCGTCAAGACTTTTATTTGTCCTTGTGTATTTACTAGATACGTTTTATTCGGCATATTATTCTATATAGGCTATATTAGGCAGGGTATTCTACTCAATCTTGTGTACTTCTTCTTGATCCTTCTGTACATGGGCGTATATAAAAACAATTTCGGGGGGGGGGGGGGGGCTGAGACCATTTCCAGGGTATGGAATACTAAATATTTAGAGCTTGGAATAGTTTTAGGCAACTAAAACGCTATTGCACGTAAAATAAAATATGTTTTATGAACTAAGTGATCTTATTTAATTTATTTTTAAGGGTTTTACGAGAAGTTTTTATCATCAATTCAAAATTTCGGGAGGGGCTGCAGCCCCCCCCCCTCATATACGCCCATGCTTCTGTATCCTCTAGAAAGGCTTTATTAGGCATATTTTGTATTGATTTATAGAGCTTTGCTTTAGAATGAGAGCCAGATTCTGTAATTTCCGCTTCTGTGTAAAAGTTAGCTACTGTCGGTGTCCCTGACGCCTTAATATCACTTTTAGTCGAGATGTTCGAGAGGATTTTGACAATTTTCACGAGATATATAAAAAAAATAAGTTTATTTCTTTTCTAAGCTTATCAAATGGCACTAGGGACATGAACGGAACCGCGCTAAGATGCTGCAGATCCTGCGAGTCGGACTTTTTTCGTAAATATCTCGATAACGGTTGGGAAATTGTGGTAAGTGGAAAGTGACAATTCGAATGCTTACTAAATTCTCTACAAAAAAATGTTCTGAAGCAATATTCGATGGGACAACGTCAATGAGAGATATAAGCGCTTAAAACTTAAAAAGTGTTTGTTTTTTTAGCGCGGTTCCTCCCTCCCCCATAGGGAGGAACCCCGCTTATAAGGTTGATAAAATGAAACAATCCGGAAGTGCCGACAAGAAAATTTCGCGTTTCAGAACCCCTAGAGACCGAAAATAACGGTGGTTCAAATTTGTATATATATATATATATATATATATATGTATATATTTATATATATATATATATGTATATATATATATATATATATATATATATATATATATATATATATATTTGTCTGTTCGCTCTCTAGGTCGAAGACGAATGGTCCGATTTTGATGAAATTTGGTACAAAAATCAGTCGTCCAATATGAAAGGTCAAGTTCGTTAACCAGCAAAATCCGCCCACTGGATGATGGAGTTTGGGGCGAAATTCGCGCAGAAAAAATCGTAACGCTTACGTTTTTGAGTTCATAAGCTTGTAAGTACTCTTTTTATAGGATTCTTGGGCTAGGAAAACGAATGAAACCATTTTCAAGGCGATAGCTTTAACCGTTTTCGAGAAAATTGGAAAAATAGTTTTTGAATACCTTTTTTGGTTTGGGTACTTAGAATCATGGGATTCAGTTGAAACATTTTCTGCATGTTCTACTTTCATTAAAACTAATATGTTGAAAGTTTGGTTACGTTTGGAGTTAAGGAAGGGTTAGAATAAAATATTTTATTAACAGACATAAAAAGTTTTGGTAACTTTGTATATTTTCCTTAATATCTCGAAAAAGGTTACGAATTTGGTAAACAAAAGAATACCATTAGAAATCTTACTAAATGTTCTACAAAAAAGGTTCTGATGAAAGTTTTGATTAGGCGATGTCAATCGGAGAAATAAGTACTTAAAACATTAAAGTAATTGATTTTGCTTATTCGAACTGTTCTTTTTGTCTGTTTTTATTCCTTGTTATTTTTTAATTGCTTATAGTTGGATAATGTATTTTACAATAAAACAGATTAGGCAAAATAAGAAACACAATTCATTGTTAGAAATATAGCTTGCCAAGAGAAAAAGATTCGTTGACTTCTTTTGAATATTTTCAATTGCCTTTATGCTGTTGTTTTTTTTATTTTATTTTTTAATTGATTTTATCTGTAGAATTATTACTATAGTAAAAGAACACAGGAATGTGTGAAAATATTTGATATTTTCCAATTCATTGAAACGTATGAAATGAAGTATCGGTAGAAGAGGATTCTAGGGTCTTGCGGACCTGACCCCAGGTATAGCCATAAAACCCTTTGAACAAAGGCCGAGGAAAATATTATCTGTTTCTATTCTATGCTTTTCAAATGAGAATAGGGATATGAACAGGAACCGGGGTCTCCCGTGGTCTAATGGCTAGCGCCTTGGATTCATAAGCGGGAGATGGTGGGTTCGATTCCCAACCTCCGGCAGGAATTTTATCATCCCACGGCTCGCTGGTGAAATTCCTCGCTACACCCTGGATGTCGGCGCTAATGACCTAGATGTAGATGTGCCGTAAAAAAAAAAAAACTGGAACCGCGCTAAGATGACGCAGTTCCTGCGAGTCGGACTTTTTTTGTTTTGAAATGGTTTTTCTCTTTCTTTATCTCACTTTTTAGTTGGTTGTTTCTAGTTTTAAATTGCATTTATCAGTAAAATTAGTATTGTAGTAAAACAAGCTAACAAATGGTGAAAGGTATTGGTAATAAGTTTGGAGTGGCTGTGGTAATCATGATGGCAGTGGCTGTCAGTTTCCTGTGATTTGTGATGCTAATATATTCCATTTCTTCAAGATGTACGTAACCGCGCTAAGATGACGCAGTTCCTGCGAGTCGGACTTTTTTTTTTTATAAATAGCATTTATCTGTAAAATTAGTATTAAGGTAAATGCAAATATGAAACAGTGGGCAGTGTGTTTTTAGAACGAACCTTGACGAGGCCAGGGAGTCATTTTTCTGTCACGTAGAGATATGTACCCTTAAATCTGTGACCTATTTGGGGTCATAAATTATTTCATGAAAGGTCTAACCAAAATTATAACTTTTTATATTTCAACCTTTCCAAATTACATTGGGGATAAGAACTGAACCGCGCTTAGATGATGCAGTTCCTGCGATTCGGACTTTTTTTTTAATGCTTCTCCTTCTTCCAGCGTATCCCAAACTTTTGTATCTTAGTTTTGTTGAATGTGAGACAAATGAGGCGTTGCGGATACGATAGGCGTACTCTACAAAAGGTAGGTTTGAGGAAAATGCGTTTGAAGATTTAATTAATTTCATCAGTAAAAAAGTCCGACTCGCAGGAACTGCGGCATCTTAGCGCGGTTCAGTTTTTATCCCTGCTAGTGTCTTTTGGGAAGATTGATATTGAAACCGTTATTATTTTGATTCAACCTTTCCCCCGTGAACAAAGGGCCCGTTACCAAGAGGGAGCGTACCCTTATACCTGTAATGGCACCCACCACTGGTTGGCCAGCCCAACTGCTACAAATAGTTATTTCAAATATCAAAACAAATATCAAAATGTTTCTAATTTTCTTGATTTCTTCTACAGTAATACTAATTCTATAAATAAATGCAATTAAAAAAAAAAAAAAAAAAAAACAGAACAACCCATTAAAATGTGAGCTAAACAACTACGAAAACCCGGTTAAAACAAAAAAACAAACACATTTGAAGTTTTAAGCACTTATTTCTCCGATCGACAATGCCTAATCAAAAATTTCTTTAGAATCTTTTTTGTAGAGAATTTAGTAAGCTTTCGAATGGTAACCCTTCCTAAACTCCAAACGTAACAAAAATTTCAACATATTAGTTTTAATGAAAGTAGAACATGCAGAAAATGTTTCAACTGAATCCCATGATTCTAAGTACCCAAACCAAAAACGGTATTCAAAAACTATTTTTCCAATTTTCTCGAAAACGGTTAAAGCTATCGCCTTGAAAATGGTTTCATTCGTTTTCCTAGCCCAAGAAGCCTATAAAAAGAGTACTTACAAGCTTATGAACTCAAAAACGTAAGCGTTACGATTTTTTCTGCGCGAATTTCGCCCCAAATGCCCTTTCAAATTGGACGGCGGATTTTTGTACCAAATTTTATCAAAATCGGACCATTAGGGAAGCCGGCAATGTGCGAACAGACAAATATATATATATATATATATATATATATATATATATATATATATATATATATATATAAATATATATATACATATATATATATAAATATATATATATATATATATATATATATATATATATATATATATATACAAATTTGAACCACCGTGATTTTCGGTCTCTAGGGGTTCTGAAACGCAAACTTTTCTAGTCGGCACTTCCGGATTGTTTCATGAGATCAACCTTATAAGCGGGGTTCCTCCCTATGAAGGGAGGGAGGAACCGCGCTAAAATGTGTTATAAGCCCCTTAAAAATAAATTAAATAAGATCACTTATTTCATAAAAAATATATTATTTTAGGTGTAATAGTATTTTAGTTGGCTAGTCCAAGCTCTAGATTATTTGTATGCCATGCCCCGGAAATGGTGCCAGAACTCCCCCCCACCGAATTTATTTTCTACATACGCCCATGTCAACGTTCCCTCTTATAACGTGCCTCCTCTCATCGTACTACCTCTCGGGATTTAATCCAGCACCTTTACTTTGTGGATTTGGGGAATGATATTGTGCCGAGGATTGAGAAGAATCCGTCGAGCCTTCTCTCTGAGTTATCTGAGTGTTCGGTCCAACACTGCAGTCAAGAATCATCGACTGTCTTATTAGATCTTATCTCAGAGACCTTGACACACATCTTCAAGCCGCCGAACCTAATTTAAACTGGGATTCACCTTTACGTCGCACAAACCAAGAATTTCTCATTCTCCCAAAATAAATGAGAAATTCCTCTCATACTGGATTCAAAATTTTTGCTAAAAATATTTACATATTCTCAAATTTGTGAGCTAATTACAATGTGAAGCGAAATAACCCAGCCTACGCAGTGTGCTCAGCAACTGACTCAAACCAGCAAACAAATTAAATATTCGTTGTGAAACAATGAAAGCATTATAACCACAATAATGTGATACATACTGTGTTTGGGACTACTATAAAATGCACTAATATGAGGCAGTTCCTCTTCGTGTGGCTCTTTGATAGAGTTCTGGAGTAGGGCTACTATAAAATACACTAATGTGATGTACACCTCGTATGGGGCTATTATAAAACGCACTAATATGATGTAGTTCCTGCTCTCGTAGCTCTTTGATAGAGTTCTGGAGTAGGGCTACTATAAAATACACTAATGTGATGTACACCTCGTATGGGGCTATTATAAACCGCATTAATATGAGGTGGTTCCTGCTCTCGTAGCTCTTTAATAGAGTTCTGGAGTAGGGCTACTATAAAATACACTAATGTGATGTACACCTCGTATGGGGCTATTATAAAACGCACTAATATGATGTAGTTCCTGCTCTCGTAGCTCTTTGATAGAGTTCTGGAGTAGGGCTACTATAAAATACACTAATGTGATGTACACCTCGTATGGGGCTATTATAAAACGCACTAATATGATGTAGTTCCTGCTCTCGTAGGTCTTTGATATAGTTCTTGAGTAGGGCTACTATAAAATACACTAATGTGATGTACACCTTGTATGGGGCTATTATAAAACGCACTAATATGATGTAGTTCATGCTCGTGCGGCTCTTTGATTGAGTTCTGGAGTAGGGCTACTATAAAATACACTAATGTGATATACACCTTGTATGGGGCTATTATAAAACGCACTAATATGATGTAGTTCATGCTCGTGTGGCTCTTTGATTGAGTTCTGGAGTAGGGCTACTATAAAATACACTAATGTGATGTACACCTTGTATGGGGCTATTATAAAACGCACTAATATGATGTAGTTCATGCTCGTGTGGCTCTTTGATTGAGTTCTGGACATGGGCGTATATAAGGGGGGCTGCACCCCCCCCCCCCGGAATTTTATTTGATCGGTAAAAATGTGTCATAAAACCCTTAAAAATAAATTGAATAAGATCACTTAGTCCTTAAAAAATATTTTATTTTGAGTGTAATAGCGTTTTAGTTGGCTAAAACTATTCCAAGTTCTAGATTGTTAGTATTCCATACCTGGAATTGGTCTCAGCCCCCTCCCCCGAAATTTTCCCAGCCCCCTCCCCCCGAAATTATTTCCTATATACGCCCATGGTTCTGGACTAGAGCTATTATAAAATACACTAATGTAATGCACACCTTGATGGGGCTATTGTAAAACGCACTAATATGACGTAGTTCCTGCTCGTGTGGATCTTTGATAGAGTTCTGGCTATTATAAAATACACTAATGTGTTATACAGCTTGTATGGGGCTATTATAGAACGCGCTAATACGAGTATGTGTATGGGGGGCGTTAACAACGCAAACCGTTGTTTTAATTTTTTAAAATTTGGGCCACTTTTTTGTAACAAAATCTTCAAGACTTTTCGCACAACTGGGACATTGGGCTTCCTTTATGAAGATAGCGCGATCCATTGCAATTCGCCAATTTTGAATTAAATACCCAAGAAATAATGTATTTTGTTAATAAAAACAAATTCAATCACACGGGTTTTAATTAAGAATTACTTGGATTCAAAAGCATTTTTGAAGTAGATTTAAATGAAAAATATTGAGATAAGAAAATTCGAAAATTGAAAAAACAAAACAAAATTGGATGCTCTTTTGGCTGAGCTCGTCCAAACTCAAGAGTTCTATTCATTAATTTATATTGATATTTTTTTTATTAGGCTATAAGTTCAACCGAACTAAAAAAAAAAACCTTTCAACTGGCAACAAATAAAAAATATTAAAACGATTCAAGTAGAACCACAATATCTTTCAAATCAACCATTAAATAAACAGGTTGTGTTTGAGTATTTTTGTTCACTTTCCTTACGATACGAAACCTGATTCCATTAGTTGCTCATTATTGCGGCATTATTAAGGACGTTAAAGCATAGGCGTAAATAGAAAATAATTTCGGAGGGGGCTGGGAAAATATCGGGGAGGGGGGTGAGACCATTTCCGGTGTATGGAATACTAACAATTTAGATATTGGAAGAGTTTTAGCCAACTTAAACGCTATTACACCCAAAATAGAATATGTTTTATGAACTAAATGATCTTATTTAATTTATTTTTAAGGGTTTTATGAAATTTTTACCGATCAAATCAACAAATTTCGGGGGGGCTGCAGCACCCACAGCCCCCCTTATATACGCCTATGCGTTAAAGTTAACACATCTTCATAATAGGACCGTTCTAATAATAACGGCATATTACTTCTAAATCCCAAGTTCTTGCAGATGTAGTTTATACAAGCTGCAATAAACTATTTTCTACACTGATGAGCTTCGCGAAGCCAAGTTACGAATCACAATCCACACACTTATTATAAAGCGAATTACATCTTGTTTCCATGTTAATGCTTATGCTGTGATTTGGAATGCTTAGAGTAAAAACTTAATATTTCCCCTTCAATGAAACGAATATTTCCCTAACTTCGAGCACCGTTCTAGAAACTGTATTATTCTTTCGAATGGTCATCATGCAATCACCAAAATTACGCAGCTGTTTTAGAGGTTTTTAAAGATATAAACAAAAAATCTAAACCTTGCCCATGTAACCTGATAAAATATTGTTTTTCTTGTTGTTTTTTTTTTGTAATACTTCGTTTACTTCATAAGTGACCGAAATTTGTATATCTTAGTTTAGAAGAAGGCCAAAGTTCCACCGTTTTCGAGTACCCAAGAAATGGCTTTCATTGGATTTTCCACGGCAAAATATATAAAGGGAAGGTCCCCAAAATAAACGGCTAAGCTTCGGGAATCGAAGCAGAATGAAAAAGAAAGAACAAAAGTCCTTTCGCATATATCTCGTTTTTGCTTCATATCCGTCAAAAACGCAAAAAACTAAAACAAAATTATGAAAAGGCATTCTTTCATAAAGCCTATATAAAAATCATTAAAAGTATATGTTTTACCTCCCCCCCTATCCAGTCGCCTCCTCTCCAAAAAAAACTGTAAAAAATCTTCTTGGTCGAAAAAATGAACTGACGCAAAAGCTACAAGTTAAAAAGCTGTAAGCTGCTCTATATAAAGCTGCAAGTTCAAAATTATTTAAAATAGCTACTTTCCTTCGGGGGAAAGTGCTAAAATACAAAACAAAATACTTTCAAATCATAATAAAAATAAATCTTTAATTCTTAAAACATTTTCAATTAAAACACTGGACGCATAAATAATTATAAAATACCCATTTCTTCTAAATGGACTGGATGGCATTTGTGCATTGCTCTGTTGTAATCTGTTCCCATCTGATGCGACGGATGAGGTGCCCCCTTGAGCCAATGGGCTGCCTGTAGACCAAATCATTAATGCAGCGGTTTCCAAACTTTTTGCACCTGCGCCCCCTTATTTTATATAAAACTTTTACGTTATTTATATAAAGCGTTTACGGGCACGTCGTAAAAATCGGCGTAGGCATTGGCTACATCCATTTTTGCGTGATAGAATTGCAAAACGAGCTTTTTGTAATCTTTAGGAAGAACTTAGGAATAATCCAGACAAGTTCTATGATGTTATTAAATTTCAATGTGAAATATTATTCTGTTTAATCTAGAAGTTGAATATTAACAATTTTAATATAAAATTTATTAAAAATATTGTAACAAAACAAATATTTTTTTAATTTATAAAATGTCCACTTAATTTTGTCCATGACTGGATATATATGTATGTATATATATATATATATATATATATATATATATATATATATATACGCACACAAATATAATACAACCTACAGTATGTTTGTTTGAGTTGAGATTAAAAAGGTGTAATAATGTATTACTAAAATACAATTCATTCACTTTCACACCACATTCATTTTTGTCGCTGTCGCTTGCATCTTCTTTGTTCATTAAAATCTCCAGAATTTACATCCAGGACTTTTTCGTACTATCCCTATCAACATACAAGTCTGATGACATCCCATCTAATCACACGAATCTACTTTCAATTTTTAAGATAAATCGCTCTGTATCAAATTTAGGAACACTCATCATGGAACGTCTTTACTACACAAGACATAAAAACGACTGGCAACGCCACTAGGAGCTACTAGTGTGCTATACTAGGTAAGAGACAATGTAATGACGTGGTCGCGCCACCAGGCTGGTGGCCAGCAAAATCGCATCCCCTAGCCACCACATTTCTGGAAGCGCTGCCAGCCGGCCCACAAACGCCTAGTGTGCAGTGCTCCATAGGGATTAATGTTACCACGATACGGCCAATATGGAAGCGCCACAGGTGGCGCTTCCATGATGGCCAAGTGTGCAAAGGCCCTAAAGGGTTGCTGGAGTGGACGTGCGAGAATGGGAGACGTTCGACTTCCTATTGGAGCTCTACTATGCTATAGTGCCCTATTCCACTGCTTAGCGTCTGGAAGCATACCTGATTCCCGTTAACGCCTACTGCTGACCTCCCCGAGGTACCCCCCGGTAACGGCCTTATGGTTGCAAAAATTTGCCATTTTTATTGTTATTAGCAGAGGGGAGGGACACTCATTTACGAAAGTGTCTCCGTTTCTCAATAAACAAATTGGTCATCCAGTCTTATGGAAGTGTGGCTGGCCTGAGCAAAATGTCGAGGGGATCCCTGCTAGTTGAAACAGCTAGCAAGGAACAATCTGATATAATCATACAATCTAAAACTCTATGCATGTTCACTGTCAATGCCGCATTGCACAGAAAACTGAACTCGTCCAGAGGTATGATAACGGATACAATTTTTATATTATAATAATTTTTTTATAATAATAAATAATACGAGACGTAAGGAATATCACGATTTTTTTGTGAGCTCAATTACAGACGGATTTGCATTTTACTTTTGGAGTGGAAAGTAGTGACTAAGAACATTTACTTTGAGATATTTATCAAAGATTAGACACGTTGTTATAGCATATCCTGGCCATACTTTATTTATGTTTGCTCACATGTCAATAAAAGTGATATAATTGATAGTTTAATTTGTGTTATGTTGATAAGAGTAATTGAGTATTCAATAAACTACTGACGTAATGAAATCACACCGTCAATGAATGGTTGTGAATTTTCTTCCTTCAGCAGACCGGCGTGCCTGACCAATGTGGATTTTTCGATCCATATAATGGTAGAGATATAGGACGCCAAGTGGAGTTTTATTTGACTAAGATCAAAACTTTAGTAACAATAACCTTATCAATGCCAATAGCAACGTGGACAATTTCCTTTAAACTTTTTCTATAAGTAAAGAAGACATAAATTTTAAGGCTTTGATGAATGTAGAAAATTATTGAAATTATCGTCCTAAAAATGGAAACTTCGAGCTGAAAGAAGTAATAGTGAATTCATTGATAACAAAATTGAGGATAATGAGAGAGATGTATTGAATGAAGGGCATCGGGTATGATTGACAGTTATTGAAGTAGACGGAGATGGCGATCGTTCCAACACAACTTCTATCAAGATCGTATTGACGTCGTCTTCACCATCAATCAAAAGCGTAAAGATAAGTTCCTCATTAGTCATACAGGAGCGAGGCCTTCGCCACTTTCTCCATGGACATAACATCACTTAAACAGAATTAGCAAGTGATAGTCACAAAACACAAATACAAATGGTCGGAAAAATCATTATTTATTATTTTCCTCTTCCTTCATTCACTTCAGTTTTAAGTGATTAAGGTCCGACTAGCAGGAGCTGAGTTACCTCAGCATGTTTCCGTAAAGTGGTTATCCCTGATGTGATTTGGGAAGTTTAGAATAGAAACTAGTTATATTTTACTCCCAAAGGTTTTGCTACTTTTGCTGAAAAATTAATATTATATTTATTATAAATCCATTTAAAGGATTAAGAAACTCAACGTGAGTTACGAAATCTCTAAAATGAGATTTTGATGCTGAAATGGTCCTAGTGTGTATATTAGCAGAATCGCTTCGCGGCCTATTGGCTAAGATGAAATTGTATTTCAGCAGAAAGTGACTGTAGATTGATGGCTGAAAGTGAGTCTGTAGATTGTTATAACTCACGCCCTCTCACTGTTATTCGAGTTCCGTTAGTTCATCAGGAATAAAATATTTACAAATACAAAATAAAACGTAAAAACAGCTTTTGGCGCGTAAAAACAGCTTCTCCCTCTATAAGAAGGAAACCCGCTCACGAGATTGACAGTGCCGACTTCAGGGGAAATTTCACGTTTTAGAACGCATATATCACGAAAAAAACGCTGGTTCAAATTTGTATAAATAATTAAATAAGTAATATATATGTGTGTCTCTTCGTTCTCTCAAAGGCTCAAAAAGTGTCCGATTTTAAAAGAGGAAAACGAATGAAACCATTATCAAGACGATATCTGTGAACGTATTTTCTGAGTTAAGGAAGTATTCGAAAACAAAAATTATATTAACAAACATGAGCAGTTAAAGGATTTTCGTATATTTTCTTAAGTATCTCTAAAACCATTGGGAAATCGTGCTCAATCGACAATAACCATTCGAATGATTAATATATCTCTTAAAAAAACGTTTCCGGAGGAAGTTTCGATAGGTCGGCCACATTCGGAGATATAAGTGCTTAAAACTTTGAAGTAATTAGTTTCATTTATGTGAACGATTCTTTTTGTTGTTTTCCTTACTTTTCTATTGCTTGCTAGTTTTTTAATTGCTTATATGTATAGGAAAATTTATTTTTCGGTAAAACAGGATAGGTAAATTGAGAAACAATTATTAAATTGACATATTAGTAAAGTGACAACTACAGACATTTTCAGGACCAAACCAATCTCAGTTACAAATAAACGTCCCATCATTAATTAAAAACATCTTCGGTACATTCTCAACCCCTGTCTTACCAAAGACCTAACTTATTGGACGCGCAAAATCTTCAATTTCCGAATGCTTAAGTCGATACGTTTTTCACTTGAAATATCTTTGACTACAAACATTTTCATCGTTTCTCATATACTTCGCTCAATCAATTGTAAATGTTCGGAGTTTTGGATAATTGGGATTTTGTGCACTGATTACAATTTGCGTACTATTTTTATCAAATGTAGAGATCGGCACTCTATCATCCTACTGAATGATAAGTAAATGAACTTCGGACGTGTTGCGGATGGAAAATATGGGTGCGACACGTCATTCGGGCGGTACTTTTCGCCTAATGTACTTTCAAACGACTTAGCCGTGACATACGTGCAAACATTGCTCACTTCATAAGGCTGTATATATAATGCATAGCGACAGATAGATATAGACAGTCAATGAAAACTTTAATCTGCGTGCATACACATTTGTCAAGAATGGATTTCTCTATTTTTACACTTATAAAGTGCGCTAATATGTTTGCATTAGCGATATACATATTGTTGGACATGGCGAAAGACCGTAAGTCCTTTAATATTGGTAAATATATTTGTGAATTCGGATTGAATGTATATCACAACATATTGATCACATTTTTTTCGTGATCTATACATCGAAGTATATGGCGACTGGCAATAATCATTCTGATTATTACCTTAATTAGTAATTGATAATAAATTGATGTGAAGGGCAATATAATGTGTTTTTCTAATCGAGGCGTCGACTTTCAAAACAGGATATATCCAAATCGTACAAATTTTCAGGGGACACAAAAAACGTCTAAACTAGTATAATTTCTTTAGGAAATTAATATTTACGAGGTTGCACTACCATTCGTTTCCTTTTTTTATGAGATTTAATGAATTTCCCCAAAAAATGTTTTTGCTGTGTGGAGAAAAAAAACGTTTTTAAAAAAAAAATTATTTTGATGAAAAAGTGGATTAAACCCATTTTGAAAGTCATCGCCTCAATTATAGGCTTTATTAGTGTTCAATACATGGACTTATTTGAGTTATTCTAATTATGGGCTTTATTAGTGGTCAATGAATTTATGTGTTGGGCAATTGAATGTCTCTTTCTTATTATTTCCTTTATTAGTGTTGAGTATAATTAAGTTCATACATGCCAAATGAAAGTAAATAAAATACATTAATGTGTAGGGCAATTGAATATGTCTTCCTAATCATCGCCTTTATTAATGATTAATAAATTTATGTGCAGGGCAATTTAATGTATCATTCTAATTATCGCCTTCATTAATATATTAAAGACGACAGCGTGGCGATGGACAGCATATATCACTCTAATTAAGGTCTTTATTAGTGGTCAATAAATGGATGTTTGGGGCAATTGAATGTCTCTTTCTAATTATAGTCTTTATTAGTGTTCCCTTTAAAATGAACACAGTAACATTGCAAACCTTTGTTACCGAAAAAAAAGTTTGAATAGTTTGGTTGGATTTTATTTACTATAAACGTTTTTTCAGTAATCACTAATTACACATAAAAACCATTATCGACATAAAAAAAAATACAAAATTTTAATTTACTCGGTTTCTGTTGGGAATTGAACCATACTTTATATGAACTTTTTTGTTGTTCTTGAGGTCCAATATCACCTCCTAAAGTTTGATTATTTTATCCGTTACACCCTATATATATATATATATACATATATATATATATATATATATATATATATATATATATATATATATATATATAGGGAAAACCACTGTTTCGATTGTTCTTGCCATATATATATATATATATATATATATGTCTTTCGTGTCTCCCAAAAGTAATCGGGAAAATGATCACTGGTTTCTTGGCTGATTTGTTTCAATTTATAGCCCTTTTCGCGTAAAGAATCTACACGCAGACGATTCTCACTCGACGTTGGTATTTACCATCTCATGCTCGCAGTTATTGAGGTGAAACGCGCCTGTGGGGACCTTAGGGCTAGTACTGACTATTTCCTACAACATAGTAATAAAGTTGATACGATAATGCCCAGAAAAGTGCTTAGAACTAAGAAAAACCGAAAATTCCGATTACTTTTGTGACGTGTGAATTCTATGTTTTAGTATATTCTTACTTCTATTTTCGTTACGAATAAATTATTTTTCGGGAATTTCAGGTTATTTTGATCCTTATGAATTGTACGTTATGGGCCTATCAAAAAATGCTCAAAAAATTAAACTTTTGATCAATAAATACAAGCTTAATTTCAAAATTTCGTTTATCTGAGTACTTTTGGGAGATACTGTTTATGTATAGAAAAAGAGAGAGAGAGAGAGAGAGAGAGAGGAGGGGGAGAGAGAGAGAGAGAGAGAGAGAGAGGGGGGAGAGGAGAGAGAGAGAGAGAGAGAGAGAGAGAGAGAGAGAAAGAGAGAGAGAGAGAGAGCGAGAGAGAGAGAGAGAGAAAAGAGAGAGAGAGAGAGAGAGAGAGAGAGAGAGAGAGAGAGAGAGAGAGAGAGAGAGCATTTGAATCACTGATATTTCCGATTTCTTTGAGTTTATTTCGATCTCAAAATACAAATCCTTAATTATCTTAACATTCTATTATATTTCATATTATGATAAATAAAAGTAAACTATATTAGACTATAGCGAGAGAATACCTAACTGACCAACAATCCTGACATTGTAGTATTTCTAGAGTAACGAACGATTGAATACAATTATCTTGATAATTGAATTTTCAATAAAAATTATTATGTCGACTAAATGTATACGATTTCGTACAGTAAGTGTATGAGTGTTTACAATCCCACGAAGAGGTTCTTCAAACAATGGCGTTATATTTACCAAAACAAAACGGACATGATGGTCAGCCGACATATTTTCATAATGTTTGCATTGAAAACAACATTGTGAATACTGTATACGTAAGCATCACAGAGGATATACACCTTACAGTTGGCCTTGTGGACAAGCATGTAACGAAAATTTACGTTTTCTCTCAGGAATTTTATCGTATTGTCGGCCTTTTCTATCGTCCTTGTCATAGGTAGGTATCGAAAAGTGACTTTGTCTCTAAGAAACTTCATCATATTATCGGCATTTTCTATCGTCCTTGTCAAAGGTATGTATCGAAAAGTGACTTCATCTTGCAAGAACGTCATCACTACTGTTGGTTCTTTTGTACACGTCACAGGCATGGATCGAAGAGTGAGTTTATCTAGCAGAAACTTCATCGTTTTACCGATCTCTTCTATTGTCCTTATCACAAGCCTGAATCGCGGGAGGACCTCACTCTCGCAGAAACTTCATCATACTATCGGCCTTTTCTGTAGTCCTTGTGACAGAGATGAATCAATCAGTGACTTTACATGGCCGTAACTTCATCACTACCAGCCTTTCCTATTGTTCTTGCCACAGGTATGGGATAGTAGAGTGAGTTTGTCCAGCAGAAACGTCACCATAATTCCGATACTTCCTGTTCTCCTTATCACAAGCCAGAAAATACCCTACCCCGTAGGAACTTCATCATACTTACATACAAAGCGTAAAGAGGAATTATCTTTGTGCATGCCACATTCCCGTATCAATGAGTCGTTTTATCTCGTAGGCTTGTAATGAGAGAAAACCTCCCTTACGCATAAACATCATAATACAATCGATCTTTCCTTTTTTTTTTTTTTTTTGACAAAAGCCCATATCGAAAAGTGAATTTATCTCGTTGGAACTTCATCGTATTACTGATATTTTTTGTTGTTCTTTTTGCAGGCAAGTATCATGTGCGGATATATGGGAGGAGGGCTGAGGGGGCTGCAGCCCCCCCTCCCCCCCCGAAATGTTGATTTGATGGTAAAAATGTGTCATAAAACCCTTAAAAATAAATTAACTAAGATCACTTAGTTCATAAAAAATATTTTATTTTAGGTGTAATAGCGTTTTAGTTGCCTAAAACTATTCCAAGATCTAAATTGTTAGTATTCCACACCCCGGAAATGGTAGCTAAAATTACTCACACGGCCGCTCGCTGACTCCCCTTCGGAAAGCTCTATTACAAACAACCAAATATTGTTTCTCATTTTACGTAACTTCTTTACTGGCAAATTCATTTGACTGCTAAAATCAATTACAAAAACCATAAGCAATAAAAACAACCGAAGTCAACACTTTTGAAGTCCTATGCACTTATTACTACGACTGAGATCGTCCCTCTGGAATTATTAGTTCAGAATCGGTTTTCTTGAGAATTTAGCAAGCTATCGAATGGTTCCCATTCACTTATCACGATTTCCCAACCGTTTTCGAGATATTTCAGACATTGTTGGACATAACTACTCATATCTGTTAATACTTTTTTTTTCTAATACTTGTTTAACTCTAAACGTAATCAAAATTTAAATATATTAGTTTGGATGTGTCAAACGTCTTGAGAAATTACCAACTCAATCAATCGTTTCTGAATACCCGAACCGAAAATTAATTTGGAAAACTAGTTGTAACGACTTCATCAATAAATTAACAAATCATGACAGACCCATTCTCCATTAAAAATGATTCCAAATCGCCATCTCAGGAACTGCGTCATCTTAGCGCGTTTCCGTTTATATCCCTATTTCCATTAGTAGGAAAAGAATAAGTTATTGGTATGTTTCGATCTTTAGTGAAAAATATAAAATGATTTTAGGCGCCACAACAGGAAACTGACAGTAGCCTGGCGGAAATTACGATATCCTCTTTCTCAACGTTTGCTCAAGGAAAACACTAGTACCAATACGATTATCATTTTCTTATCTTATTTTATTTAACTGACAAAGTCCCTAAATAAAGTATTTTTTTCGTTCAATTTAATTTTAAAATCTCACCGCATATTTTCTTAAATATTTCGAAAATGGTTGGGAATTCGTTGTCGTTAGAAGGTAACCATTCAAAAGGTAACTACATTTCCTACAAAAAGGTTTCTAATGCAATTTTCTATAGAGCAATCTCAGTCGGAGAAATCTGTGCTTGAAAGTCGAATGTGTTTAAAATAGAGTTTTCCTGAAGGATGAGCCAGGAGGTGATGTGAGTAATTTCTTGTTTTGGTTAGGTATAGTCAGTTTCTTTTTTATTTCGGTGCCTTAAATCTCGTTTTTCTTCGAGATGTCATGGAGAAGTGTTTAAAATTTTGGGAAAATTTTCAAAACAAAATATTATCTGTTTCTGTCCCAAGCTTCCCGCATGACTCTAGGGTCAAGAACGAAAAAGCCCTAATTTGACGCATTTCCTTGTAGTAATTTGGACGAAATGGTGTTTAATGCCATCACATCATGTTCATCAAAACAAACGAGTTATTTTATCGCTTTAAACCTAGGGAAATGAACAAGTAAGAGAAAACATTCAGAAATCGTGATTTTACAAGCTAGAATCTGTTATGCACGTTTCTTATTAGATTGATTTTAAATTTGCACAAGTTTTAGAAGCTGAAAATAAACAAAAGGTTGCAAAAGGAAGGCGGACGTTCAAAAGAACATTAGAAATGAGTTTGGGTTGTTGGTGTGTATACCCAAAGTACAATCCGGCAACGATTCCGCATTCAAAGGCAAGAGCTAGCCCAGGGTGGAGTCTTGAGTTGTGCCTTGTTTAACATAATGATTGACGACGTCCTTGCGGCTGTGAGAAGCGTCCCTGGTGTTGAGGGGCTCCTTTATGCTGACGACTTGCTAATGTGGGCAACAAGTGGTTCCATAACATCTATTGAAAAATGCCTAAACGAAGCACTGGTGAAACTGGAACAATGGGCACACCACAATGCTATGACGGTTAATTCCTCAAAAACGACATACCAATTGTTTACTTTATCCACAAAGCCACCCAATATTGCACTATATTACCAACAATCACCACTAGTAGAATGCAACCTGTAAAGATACCTTGGGGTCATCCTAGACCGCCGGCTTACGTGGAAAGCCCACGTCGATAACTGTGCTGAGAGTGCTTCTAAAAGAACCCAAATTTTAAAAAGGCTGACGGCAACAAAATGGGGAGCATCCCAGGATGTTTTGGCTGCCACCTATAAAACGTACATAAGGCCGATATTGGATTATGGGAGTGAAGTAACTATCACAGCAAGCACTGCAACGACTAAAAGACTTGACCGGGTACAAAACACAGCCTTGCGCACTATTACTGGAGCCCCAAAATCTACTCCAATTGCTGCAATGGAGGCCCAAACAATGATCCTACCACTCCAGACTTACAGAGCGAAGACTGCACTAAAGTTTTGGGAGAGAAATAGACGTGTCTACAGAGGTCTATGGAATAAATATAGGTATGTTACAGCACGCCTCAAAACAAAAAAGACACCACATGAAGCATTTAAAGACCTCTACAATAAATATGGAATTACCCCAGCTGTTCCTGCTCCCCTAATTGAAAATAATTGTCTCCTCTATCGCCTTCCTAACGCTAAATATAGCCTGAGAGACCACTCGGCCTCAAAACAGGCTTCGTTGCCAGTGGAACTGCAAATGGCGGCATTGAAAACTTTAGCAGAAGAGTATCCCGAAGAAGACTGGCTGAGAATTTACACTGATGGTTCTTCTATACCGGGCTCAGGGAAGACTGGCACCGGATACTACAGTCGCCTATTTGAGGGTTCTTTTGCAGTCGGGGAACCTCAGAGCAACTATGACGGCGAAATCGCAGCGGTACTTGCAGCTGCAAAAGAACTTGACAGACTTGAAAGACAGTTTTTCTGGTGGACTCCCAAACTGCGATACAGGGCCTAACACGCAATTCAGAAACTGACTGTGGCAGAACGATAGAATGCAGGAAAATACTCCAAAAGCTACTCGAAAAGGGTTGGCCCATAATGTTTCAGTGGGTACCGAGCCATGTTAATGTACCTGGAAACGAAAAGGCAGATTGTTTGGCCAAAAAGGGCACTGAGTTACACCAACCAAGGCAGCCCTCCTCGCTTAGATCTGCAAAGCAGCAAATCAACTCTGCAGTGAACACCTGGATGATAGATCAATTGCGGAAAGAGTCAACTGGCAGGAAGTGGGAAAACCTGGTTAGCAATGGCCCAATCGATACACAACTCCCGAGCCGTCATCGGTGCCAATTTTCGCCTTATAACAGGTCACATATATATATATATATATATATATATATATATATATATATATATATATATATATATACATATTTATACATTTATATATATGCTTGTCTGTTCGCGCTCTAGCAAGCTCAAAAATGGTCCGATTTTAACGAAATTTCTGTCGTCTAATTTAAAAGGTCAAGTTCGTTAACCAGCAGAATCCGCCCACTAGAAGATAGTGTTTGGGGCGAAATTCGCGCAAAAAAAATCGTAACGCTTACATTTTTGAGTTCATATGCTTGCAGGTACTTGTTTTATAGGTTTCTTAACATAAGAAAACGAATGAAACCATTTATAAGGCGATATCTGTAACCGTTTTTGAGAAAAGTGGAATCAATGTTTTCGCATGTCATTATTTTATTGTGGGTACTTAAAATCGCGGGATTCAATTGAAATTTTTTCTACATCTTGGAAATTAATCCCAACTGAGATTTTAAAATGTTGGTTATATTTGGAGTTAAGGAAGTATGCGAAAAAAAATATTTTTATTAATAGACATGAAAAGTTTTCGGATCTTCATACATTTTTCGTAAATATCTCGATAACGGTTGGAAAATCGTGGTAAGTGGAAGGTGACCATTCGAATGCTTACTAAATTCTCTACAAAAAAGGCTCTAAGGCAATATTCGATGGGGCAACGTCAATCAGAGATATAAGCGCTTAAAACTTAAAAAGTGTTCGTTTTGTTGTTTCGAAAGGGTTTTTCTCTTTGTTTATCTCACTTTTAAATTGGTCGTTCTTATTTTAAGTTGCATTTATCAGTAAAATTAGTATAGCAGTAAAATAAGCTAAGAAACGGTGCAAGGTATTGGTAATAATAAGTTTGGAGTGGCTGTGGTAATCAAGATGGCTGTGGCTAATCATGATGGCGTAGTTTGTTTTGAATTTTCCTGTCTATATAACCTTCCTCATAGCCTCTAACTGAAGTTATCGTTATTTCTTATTTTATAGAAAGATTTAACCCACGACAGAATGAAATTTTATTCGCCATGAAGCACACATTTACAGTTGATTATAACAGTAAAACGAATTTGCTAGTAAAAAAAGATACTTAAAATGACAACGAATTTTTGGTTGTTTAGAATAGAGCCTTCTTAGCAGTATTCAAAGAGTAAGTACGTTTTCAGTACATAATTGTATTGACTTAAACAGATTAAGGATTATCTGTTTCTGTGTAAGTTGGCTACTGTCAGTTTCCTGTGATTTGTAATGCTAATCTATTCCATTTCTTCGAGATGTACGTAACCGCGCTAAGATGACGCAGTTCCTGCGAATCGGACTTTTTTAAACTTAGAAATAACAGAAGTTAATTGAGAGATAATTGAATGGTTTGGTCTAATATTGCTATCTTAATTCAGGGTTTGAAATCAATTTGGTTACCGTTTAGAACTTGAGCTACAACAAATTCCTATCAAAGAGAATATTAATGGTGCAATATGCCTGTAACTGTTGATAAAGATCTATTCCGCGAAAGAAAAGTGATCGGAACATGCATAATCCTAATAGGTCAAATGTCGGAAGAAGCCTAAGAGTCGAGGAAGACAATAGGATATTCTGGTAGTTGTTTACTAGACAACGTTTAAGACATCACAAATACGGTAATACTGAATTTTAGCGTCCTCCGTACACCGATTATTTTCACATTTACCACTATAACGTATTTTGATGCACTAAACACGAATTCGAAAAAAAAAATCGCTCTCAACTAGGAAAGAAGTTATTAAGCACTAAAGTTCACTGTTATAGAGGTTATAAAAGCTGGCGTAAACAACGTATTTGTAAACATGCGCATGCGCAGGCATGTAACGTTGGGAAACAAAGAAGAATTTCCTCTCTACAGTCGTGACGTAATCTCGATTAGTGAAGTATCTCAGTGAAGTTTTAGTATGTGAAGATTTATCTCGGCTGAATACGCAGGCTTAGTCTATGCCTACGGTTTCTGTGGCGGTAATACACGCGAGGCTGATCGGGAGTATCGCATGAGGTTCCCTGACCATCGAATAGCTCACATAAGCGTTTTTACTAAAGCGTTCATGAGGATTCGTGAAAAGGGAACATTTCTCCTGTACAGCAGTTCAATTATCAGCATCAGTTTTCAATAAATTTTGGCTTGGATTGTGGAATAATGAAATAATAGGTGCCCACCTATTATATATATACATATATATATGTATATATATATATATACATATATATATGTATATATATATATATATATATATATATATATATATATATATATGTATAAACATACTTTCATAGCATCTGAGCCATGCCCGTTATGTAAAGCTGATACCAATACAGTATTACATCTATTACTCAACTGCCCAATCCAGTGTCTTAGATTAAAATACATCCCGATGGTTTGCAGAGGAGCTGTGCAAGACCAACTAATAAGTCTTCTTACTGCAGATAAGGAAGAACTAAATAATTTATTAACATTTATAGACAAAAGTTTGCAGCTCAGGAGATTATTGTCAATATAGGTTTACCTTTAATTTTGTAATCACAAGAAATTTTTTCTTTTTTGACCTGAAATTATACATGTATGTATCACTTTTATATAGTTTTTTTTCATTTGGTAATTTTTTACTTACAGACATTTTTTGATTCAAGTTTCTGTTTGTTTCTTTGTCACTACATTTAGAAAATATTTAATTTAGTTGAGGAGCTAGTCTAAAGAATTATTTAGAATACTTTATTTGTATATATTGGTATTTCACCTTGTATATTGTAAGGAATTATGAATTGTATATACTTTTTTTTTTTTTTTTTTTTTTTTTTTTTTTTTATTATTATAAGGGTCAACCCTTGCTATAAATACTTTTATATGTATGTATGTATGTATGTATGTATGTATGTATGTATATATATATATATATATATATATATATATATATATATATATATATATATACAGGGTGTTCCGAATTTAAATGGCAAAATTTCAGGAGCGTGTAGGGGACCAAAAAACTAAGACAAAACGTCCTCTATAGATTTGCTCGCTTTTGCTTCGTTTTGGAGAAAATCGCAAAACAAGAAACGAAACAAGTTCTCATAGTTGTACTTACTTATTTCAATTTTCAATGGACAAAAATTGTCATTGCGAATTGTTTCAAGAAACCAATTACTAAAATTCAATTTCTTGATGCTGAAATAGTTTTCGTGTACGGTTTGTGCAACGGTAATGCTTTAGAAGCTGTGCGAGAGTATGCGCGCCGATTCACAAATAGAAGAGTGCTTAATCTACGAGTCTTTTTGTTAACTTTAAATAGACAACGAAAGACTGGGTCATTAATACTTCATAATGAAGGCGACCAATTCAGGCAGCATTAAGAGCAGATCGTCGGTGAAGAAATTGTTAGACTCATTTTGCATTAGGAATATCGCAGCAGGCAATATGACGAACTTTACCATCTTCAAATATTGCAGAATTCATTACTTCAAAATTATGCAAAGATATTGAATTTTATTAATTGATTTTTTCGTGTGGGGAACCTTGAATCAGGAAGTTTATTCGGTGTCAATCAACTCCACAGAGCAATTAAGAAACCGAATCATACATGAAGTGCACCAAATATTGATATCCAAAAAAAAAAAACAAATGTGAAGTAGAGGCCAAGTTCCTCCCCCCACAAAAAACTTGGCAATGTTTTTTTTTTGTGCCGAAATTATTTTTAGAGAGAAAACTAAACATTGCCAAGTTTAAGAATATACCTGGTTGAGGAAAGTGATATTTTAGTAACTGGATATAAGTATTTTTATTGTTGTTTTTAAAGGTCAGTTGAAGTGTCTTTACTGTTCTTAGTAAGGAATAATAACAGGACAATAACAGGACTCATGAATCACGACACACTAATTACAGACCCCTTTGATATCAGTAATCTTTTAGGAACTCATTACGCAAAAATCTCAAGCTCAACAAATTATACCAATGAATTCCTTGAATACAAATTATTAAATGAAAATATCGAAATACCAATACTAACAGACTACATACATCCTCTTAACGACCCAATCACATTGAAAGAACTGAAACATACTCTAAACATAACAAAACGTAACTCTTCACCTGGACCAGACATGATATCACATCAAATGTTGAAACACTTACCGCCAATGGGTCTTGACCGCCTCCTTAAGATGTACAATGAAATATACAAAAATGGTCCGTACCCTCAATCTTGGAATCAATCCATAATTATACCCTTGCTAAAACCAGGAAAGGATGAAAAACTAGCAGCAAACTACAGACCAGTGTCGCTCACAAGTTGCCAGAGCAGAATTCTGGAGAGAATAGTAAATAAAAGGCTCCTCTGGTATCTCGAAAAACAGTCCCTGCTATCAAGATATCAGTGTGCCTTTAGACCTAGGCACAGCACAATGGATCACATTTCCAAACTAGAAAACGACATATTAAACGCCTTTATAACAAAACAGTCGGTTTTAGCAATATCTCTAGACATTGAGAAAGCGTATGACACGGTCTGGAGAAGATTAATAATATCCCAACTACATACTTGGGGGATTCAAGGGTATATTATGGGTTATATTGTTATCTATTTATCAAACAGACGTTTCCGAGTGAGAATCGGCACCATGCTATCAGATGAATTCCTTCAGGAGAACGGAGTGCCACAAGGAGGAGTTTTGGGTACTACACTCTTCAATGTTGCCATTAACTCACTTAGTTCTTGCATCCCAAGTACAATACCTTGTTGCCAGTATGCTGATGACTTACTCATATATAGTTCATTTAGAGATGTACAGACTGCACAAGACAGACTACAAGACACAATAAACAACTTGGAAAACTGGTGTTCAATTACAGGTTTCAAATTCTCCGAAGAAAAATCGAAGTGTATTTTATTCACAAAAAAGAGAAGAATGAGGATCCCTAACATCCAGTTGAAAAACTCTATTTTACCGGTAACAGACACAATTAAATTTCTTGGGCTAATATTTGACTCAAAACTAACATGGCTTCCCCATTTGAAAGAACTCTCTATTAAGTGCAAGAAATCCTTGAACATACTAAAGATTTTGAGCAATACGAAGTGGGGTGCTGACAGATGGTCTATGCTTACAGTGTACAGAGCTTATACCAGGTCACTTCTGGACTACGGCTGTATAGCATATTCATCTGCCAGTGCGAGCGCCCTCAAAATGTTGGACTCAATACACTCGACAGGAATCCGACTAGCTACAGGCGCATTTAAATCCAGTCCATGCAACAGCCTGTATGTTGAGGCAGGCGAGCCACCATTGCAACACAGGCGTCAGATATTATGCTTAAAATACTTTGCTAAAATCAGATACCTACACAATAAATGCACACAGTCACTCATCGAAAACCAATATCAAAACACTTACAATCGAAGACGCGCTAGACAAACCATTAAACATAAGAATACAAGAAAACACACAAAACACCGGTTTATTATCACAAACCTACACACTCCAACAACTTACATTTCCACCTTGGAGGGTTAAGAACTTAGAAATAAACACTAAATTATCAAAATTTAAGAAAGATGACCCTATCTCTATCCATTTTTACCAAAATGAATATAATAAATTAACATCTTCAAATCCAGATGCTCTCCTTATTTTCACGGATGGGTCAAAAACACTAGAAGGCACTGGATCAGCAGCAGTTATTCATTCAAACTCTTTTCAATTAAGAATTGCTGATAACTCTAGCATTTTCACTGCCGAATTACATGCCATTTTACTAGCTCTTCAAAATGTAATCACCAAAAGATCCTAATTTTTTCGGATTCACTAAGTTCTTTGCTCTCCCTAAGTAACATGTATGAAACACATCCAATAATCACACAAATTTTTGAACAAGTACACCGACTACAAAGTCATAATGTACACATTGAAATGGTGTGGCTACCTGGACACACAAACTTCCCAGGAAACACTGACGCTGACAAAGAAGCAAAAATTGCAGCAAAAAGGTTAGGAACTGACGAAGACCGAATGACGTTACAAGACACTTACCTGCAGATTAAAACACATATTATAAACAAATGGCAAAATACATGGACATACACTACAGACAATAAATTACGTGAGATAAAAGAGTGCGTAGGTGCCTGGCCGTCAAGAAATCGATACACAAGAAGAGAAGAAGTTGTAGTTACCAGGCTCAGAATAGGCCATTCACACTAAACTCATTCTCATCTAATGACTCGACAAGACGAACCACTCTGCAGAATCTGTAATGTGACACTGACAGTAAAACACATACTGACAGACTGCAGAGAACGGGACTACTTAGACTTACCACACGACATGCGAGAGATATTAACTGAAGGTAGCCCACATATAGACACCATTATTCAGCATTTAAAAACCAAAAACATTTATAATGAAATATAAACATGAATTATTATTGAATACATTTATTCATTATCATTGCAAGGTATCATGAACCACTATCAGCCAGATGATAGTATCGTATCTTCTTTCTTTTTTGTATTGGGAAATATTTTTGGTTGAAAATATGGTACACTTAATACACCAACTCATACTACTTTTTTTGGAGTGTAGGATGGTAAGGCGTTTTTTGGGGGTTTTAGGAGGAGATATTTCTCGCTTTTTGGGGAAGGGAGTGTTTCTTTGCGGGGGGAGGAACTTGGCCTCTATTTCACATTTATGTTTTTTTTGGGATCTCATTACTTTTTTCTAAGTATTAATTAAAATTTAGTTGCCGCATATCTACTGCCTTTTGTACTTCATATAAAACCAGGGTCTTTGGATTCCGCATAAAGTTCTCCTTACTGCTTGATATTTGATACCAATAATAAACCTACATACATCTAATCACTAGACTAGAAAAGTTAGAAGCTATTCCAGATGACAGTACTCTAGAGGTCAAATTGATTGCTCTCTTAACTAAACTATTACACTGTAAAACACGGGAACCTCATCCCGAATATAAAGATCACCATAAGGAAAGCGTAGAAGGCCTCCAAGAAAAAGAAAAGAACAAAGACGATACATTTTCGGTTTGTGATCCTAAACTTTGTAATTTAGATGATTTTGAAAAACTTAGTATCTGCTTTCAAGTATATTATGCAGTTAACCCTTACGACTTTATTAAAAACATTTAAGAAAGAAGTCACACGTGTTGTTGTTAAGATGCATCGAAATGTTTCTTAAAACATCAAATATAGGTTCTCCTTACCTAGACGATTCATTTGATACCCCACATGATGGGTTTCAGAAGGAATGATGGCTTTCCGATGGAACAAAAAGTACAAAACGTCATAGGTAATATGACACTCCAGTATCAAGACCTACCTGCGTGCCAAGTTTGGTCAAAATCGGTCAAACAGTTCGGATTTGTATAAGGAACAAGCATACAGACAGACAGCTGGTATAAGATTTTGACCGAGTGTATATGCGCCTAAATGTTTCTTAAAACATCAAATATAGATTCTTCATACCGAGACGATTCATTTGATACCCCACATCATGGGTTTCGGACGGAATGATCGGTTTCCGAAGGAAGTACAAAACTGGCACCCCCCGCCCCGGAAGCGGAGTCAAACACAACTTTTCAGAATTTTCTAATTTTTCCTTTAATATCACCCTCATATCTATCATCCTGCAAAATTTCAAGTCTCTAGCATCATGGGAAGTGCCTAATAATTTTGATGAGTCAGTCAGTGAGTCCTATAAATCCCGATTTTCGATCGCTTATATCTCAGAAACTATTCGATGTAGAATTATGAACATTTCCAGTTTTACTCACATCTAGTAGTATAATACCTGTGTAAAATTTCATAACTTTATCTTTACCTGGTTGAAAGTTATGAGAGGGTAAAAATCAGCTCTAAGACCTCCTGTAATATACACACAGTATGCTTAGGCCGGAACTTGGCCTGGCGCACTACCGTGCGCCTAGATTTAATGATCATCAGAACAGTGTTTAACCGCAATTTATCAAGTCAATGCTAAACTTAATGCTTACATATCGACAAGAGGGCAACATTTAATAACTAAACCAATAGATGATAATATAAAAAAATATATTAAATGACCCAGTATCTCGTAGTCTATTAAATATTAACAAAAAGACTTGTCAATTAAGCACGCTTCTATTTGTGAAACGGCGCGCAAACCCTTGCACCGCTTCTAAACCATTATTGTTGGTGACCGTTCATGGAAACTATAACAGCATCAAGAGATTGAATTTTAGTAATTGGATTCTTGAAATAATTCGCAATGAAAATTTTTTTCCATTGAAAATTTAAATAAGTAAGTACAAATATGAAAACGAGTTTCGTTTCTTGTTCTGCGATTTTCTCCAAAACGAAGCAAAAACGAGCAAATCTCTAAAGGTCTTTTTGACTTATTTTTTTGGTCCCCTACACGGTCCTGAAGTTTTGCCATTTAAAATCGGGACACCCTGTATATATTCAGTACAGCGTTGAATTTCAAATGTTTTTAGAATTAAAAATTTATTTTTATTAAAAATAGAAAGTTTTGTGTTTTATAACTTACGTTGAAGTTGCAGATTTACATAGAGTCAGTTTATTTTGTCGGCCTTGAAGATTTTTTGTAGTTTTGTTGTGTGGGGTATGGTAGAGAGGATGGAGGGTAAAACATATACTTTTAATGATTTTTATATAGGCCTTATGAAAGACAGTCTTTTCATAAGTGTTATTTATTTTTTTGCGTTTTTCCCGGAAACGAAGCAAAAACGAGATATATGCCAAATGACTATTTTTCTTTGTTTTTTCGTCCTGCATCAATTCCCGACGTTTGGCCGTTCTGTATAATGTTGAACGGGTTCAACTTCAGTTCCATGTACGTTTTTAATTTCAATTTTATTGCATTGCTCACTCGATTCAACTACATTGCTGAACCATATGTTCATCATCTTGTTTCATGAATTTGAACCAATAAACAAGCCTTTAGTTCATTGCAAACTTTCGTCAGAAAGTGATTGATGTTTCCCATGTTTGTGTTAAACTTCGTACAGTGTTGTCATAATTTTTATTTATTTATTTTATTCTTGAGGCATTTTTTTGTGAAATAAGAAACGAAAGTAACCCCCCCCCCGCCCCGATTAAAAATGATGACGTTAAATTAGATCTCCTTATCTTGTAAACCTCGTTCCTAGTAACCTCGCTGTATTGTTGACTGCCTCCGTAAAGAAGGAGAACCCTACTCTAGAACAGTTCAGTCCGGCTTGCCTGACAGTCTACAGCTGATCTCAGACATTAAGCCATTTAAGCTTTAACAATGATTTCAATTTTGGTTATTTTGGCGTGCCTTGTTCCAGGAGGCCTTCTAGAAAACGACTCTGTGGACGTTGTTAAAGATGAAGTCACACCAGCACCCACTGTAAGTTATTATTTCCTAAGCAGCTACATTTCTTAATATATAAGCAATGCCAATTAATTAGTCACTTGCCTTTATATTTATCTGACAATATACACAGAAACCGTTTATATTTTAGATTTGAAAATGTCTTTCTTTTTTTTTAGTACCATACTTCTTTTTTCACTTTTTGTTTTATACAAGCGGGTATTTATTGACTTGAGAATGGTTACTAAAAGAAAAGGAACCCAAACAATTTCTCGTTGGTAATTTGAATGTCACCATCATGTTTTTTTTTTTTTATATTTATGCTCAATAAATCAATGAAACCCAAAGTACAATTTACCATAATCAGTTGTCTTTAAATATAGATAAAAACTTCAATTATCATATGATTACCTTTTGTTAGTTTCAATAAAACCATAATGCTGTTTGATATTTATATTCAAGATACCAATGAATGCTAAAATACAGTGTGCTATTTACTTTACGTAAATGTTTTCAATGAGTTTACATAGGTACTGTATTTGAAAATAAACACAATTATTTCGCTTTTTTTTCTTTATTATTTTCTATGTACGCCACAATTTTTATAGAGATTTGAATTCAGTACTTTAATTAGCTACAAAAAATTATTTTCAATTAGTTGCATTGTAGTATGAGTTGCTTTACAATATTTAAAAACAATAAAATTATTTTATCAATCAAGTATGCTATTCATCCAATTACGTCCACAATTTATTGATATGCTGTCTAATGATTTTAAATTTCATAGCTAATATTAAATAATTGATAAGATGGTGGGGTTAGGGGGACTGTGACCCTGTCCCCCTTAAGGGGGGGGACAACTACTGTGACCCTGTCCCCCTTGGGGGGGGGACAACTACTGTGACCCCCTAACAACACTAGAAAATAAACTTGTTTGTGTACTTCTTAGTTTTCAACTTGGATCCTCCTCAGGTCGTTAACAAACTTGAAGTTTTGAGTTAGACTAAGTATTCCCCTCCCCCAATTTGATATATACATATATATATATATATATATATATATATATATATATATATATACTGCAGAACTAATCCCCTGAACACAAGATGTCTTCTATCAAATAGCTGTGAAAATTAAGAAACTTTCTTTTTCTTTTTGAGTGGATATTACCAGTTTACTATAATGCATTACTAAATGACATATTCAGTTTGGTTGTGATATGCCAATTGAGTAATATGGACATATTTTTTATAAATATATTTAAATTTGAGCTGTAGACGTCCAAGAAATTGTTGACCTGTGCCAGTATGTTCTTTTTTATACATTTTTTGTGTGCAATACCTGGCCTTTTTATTTTTGATTACCAGTAGTTCATTTTGAAAAAGATAGGTTTTATCATGCAGTAGTTCACTTTGATTTCATCAAAGACTCTTCAGAACAAACTAAATGAGAAGAGGACAGCTTCTGAGGAATCTTCCGCTTATCAGGATATCTAAATGGTCTGAAATCAGGGTATCTTTCAGGATCTGAAATGGTCATTAAGTAACTCTTACTTCATAATTTGTATTAATTAAATTTTTATGATTAACTTTGATTAAAATTGGTCATTAGTAATCAGGTTCTAATTCTTTGAAAAATCAATGGCTTTGTAACGTTTTTTAGGCTATGATATTTGGTGATGCAATAAAATCTTTACAGCTTATAAGTAAGATTTCTTTTTAATTCTTTATTATGTAGATACTAAAATATAAAAATGCAATCAGTAATGATATTGAATTTATATTGTTCGAAGTGCTTAAAGTTAGAATTAGACTTATTTTTATAGACAATATGAAGAAGCTAGTTTTTGATTAGCTGTCAATTTAAAATTTAAATGTTAATATAAAAATAAATGTATATATTTTCTTTTAAAAATATTTGCTTCACCGTACATACTTATATATTTTATCCTCAATCCAGTATTGCGTTGACTAATTATGTTCAATGTGACACTATTCTTGTAAAAATATAAAATGTATTTATAACTTTACAATATCATAATTGAAGCTAAATTTAAACTTTGTTGAAGTGAAATCAATTATTAATTTCAGTCCTTAAGTTTACTTGCATAAAGCCCGATTAGGGAAGATTACATTGGATATTAAATTGTGATGGATTTTTTGTTACCTAAGAAATTTTGTTAGAAAATTTGATCTTACTTAGAGTACTATGAACCCCATTGTCATTGTATAGTTTCATGTTACATTTTTTTCTTGTTGATATTTATATCTTCGGTTCTACTAATTATCTGAGTCACCTTGTTATCTCTAATTTTTATGTTCCTTCAATAAAAGGTAATTTTCTTGATAAATAAAGATAACAAATTCCTTTTGGAATAGTTGTTTTATTGGGTGTCTGCTTGGAATCTACTAGACACCAAACATTTCCCTTTTTAAAATGGTCTCTCTCTCTTTCTTTCTGTCTGTCTCTCCCTCCCTCTCTCTCTCTCTCTCTCCCTATATATATATATATATATATAGATATATATATATATATATATATATATATATATAAAATATATTATATAATGTTCATTTATTTTAAAAAGAAGCTGAATTGCTTAAAAACGTCAATTCCTCACTAGGTGCTCTACGTGTTTCATGTTCACAAATCTCTTCAGGGGCAACTTTTCTATATACAAATAATTTATGCCTTAACCTAGGATGACCTTCAACTTGTAGAGTCATGCATATTCGGGCTTGTCTTATAACATGAAACATGTACAGCTTATAATCAGGATATTAGTGAGTGATTGAAATTTGTTAAATATATAACCTTCCAACATTTTGGTATATTCATTTTACAATTAATTAGGAAATGCAGTATTGGGTCAATCAGAAAGTCGAATAATTAAAAGAGGATCTTATAAAATATTTCTTTGCCGTTTTAGTTTTATTCCATTCCTGTTGTTTGTTTCTTTTATGCTGTAAAAACTCACTTGTGTACAAGTTGAAGGAAGACATGACCCACGTACCGTTTACATGTCCAGCAGTCGAGAGCTCTGCGTATCTCTCGCGTTCTTCGTCATCTCATTCCTCGAATTTAGAACTATCTAGCGTTACCATAGTGTAATTTTAGTATTCCTGCCAATTATTAGAGGGTATTTGTATGACGTTTTTGGTTATGTGAGCAATTCATGCGAATTACAACTCGTTGCTATCTCAGCCTATTCACCCTGTCAGCCCTCTCGTCAAATTACCGTTAGTTTTGATACCTCAGTACATTCCCAACAGCTTGCTTTAGCAAAATTAGTTCACTTTTAGTTCCTGACGTGTTAACATCTTATATTCGTGTTTTATTAAACTTAGAAAAAAGTTTTTCAGAGCGTGACCTCCATTTCTTTTATTTTTATTTTTTAAGTCATTCTAAAAATGTATGAAAAGAAGTACAGTGTCCAAGAAGCGCTTTGGTTAAAATTATAAAAGACTAATTTCAATTCGGTGAGGAGATCGTGGTTGAGGTGCTGTGACCGAGAGTTTGGCAAAAGTATCCCGTACAGGGGGCTCAACCCCCCCCCCCCCCAAGAAGTATTATTATGCCAAGATTTACCTCACCTGACTACGCAGATATTGTCAATGTCTACTTTTTCTGTGACAAAAATGCTCACGAGGCTGCTCGGCAGTACTGCTTGAGGTTCCCTAACCGTTGAGTAACTCACAGAAGCGTTGTTACTAAAGCGTTTATGAGGCTTCGTGTAAGAGGATCATTTTCCCTGCATCGAGGAGGAGACCGTTTCCAAGCCATGCTGGGAGCAAACATAGATGTAGACTGTTTAGGCTACAATTTCTATGAAATACACATTTATATGAACATACATAACAGAATTACATTAACATACACAGCATGATTTTTTTTTATTTTAGATCGTTAGTTTTTTATATTATTTTTAGTTTTTTACATTTTATATTTGTTCTATTTATGTATTTTCATTTTTTACATTTTATAGAGTATATCGTTTTGATTTTTTAGTTTCAATTTTTGAATTTTATGTTATTCACTTTTTAAAAATCTTGCTTGCACCCTACTTGTTCAAATAGAGCAAATTGCCTGAGTTGCAGGCTCTGTAAAATCAAGTAAATAAATAATATAGACTACAAGAGACTGGGCCATTCTTACTTTGTAATGAAGGCGTCCAGAAGGTAATCCAGGTAGCATTTAGAGCAGATTGTCAGAGAAGAAATTGTGTCTAAAACCATTTTGATAACAATCCTGAGACTAGCATCCAAAGAGCATTAGTAATATTGCGGCAGACAATATGGGGAACTTTGAAAGGTGATAATCGCTAGCCTTGCCGTCTTTAAAAAGTGCAGAATTTATTACTTCAAGGTTATGCCAAGAGATGACATAAAAAAAAAAAAAATTACATAGTCTCTCGAAGTCTATTAATAGTTAACAAAAAAACTCGTCGATTAGGCACTCTTCTAATTGGGAATCGACCTGCAAACTCTCCGCATCTAAAACATTACCGTTGCAGAAACCGTAAACAAAAATTATATCTGCATCAAGAGATTGAATTTTAGATATTAGTTTCTTAAAACCATTCGCAATGACAATTTCTATTAAAAATGTAAATAAGTAAGTACAAAAATGAAAACTTGTTTTGCGATTTTCTCCAAGACAAACCATTTTTACCAAGATGCTGAGAGGTGAGCTCACATTTTTGTTCCAATTTAACGTTTTCGGCCTGTTCATGACTAAAGCATGCTCCATGCTAAAAATAACAATGGGTCTTGCTTCCATAGTATAAATCCAGTGGGTCACCTTTGGTCGGATGCCTCATGACTTACCTACCATTCCACACCAGAGACCAAGTAGAAAAGCATTTTAGCCTTTTCCCAGGCCTAAGTTATGTATCCCCTCCTGCAGCAATAATTTCAACATTCTGGTTTTTAGATAGTCCTTAATTCAGATTACCATAGCAGAGTGTATACTCAGCTCATGCATTACATCAATTATACCATGTAGCGAAATCCTAAAAAGGCACTCAGTATATCATTAAAGGCCCCAAATATGAGCCCTTGATTTTCCAGTATCCTCTCTTTTTTACTTGCAAGATAATAGAGTTCTATTTCACTCAACTTCCCATCCTCCCTGTATGTAAATTGGATGTTAATCAGTGGGATGGTCCTTACACCAAGGTAATAAGATATTCTTTCTTTTTTGAGAGAGAAATATTCCATCTTGTTCCAGGATGTTAAATGGTTTGAAAGAATCAATTACTCACATTAGACTCCCAGATCTGATGATACTCCCAGCAAATCAAGGAAGCTTCAGCTTTCTTCCAAATCCGAAGACTTTCCAGAAAGTGTTTGTTCATTAAATGATCAATGGTACCCCCCATAAGGTACAAGGTTCCTAGATCACCCAATGTATCCCGGTTTTTTTTTTTGGAGGTTATCCTATGCTGTTTTGCACTTGTTTAAGGTCTGCTAGAGTGGCTCTCTATGATTTTCCCCTGGCCCTTCTAATGGTTAGATTATAGTCTGTGAAGTATCTCCTGTACATATCCCTGATAGTTGACTCCCTAGCTCTGTTCAGAAGTTGCCTTACACTTGTTCTCATTTTCTCCAGATTTTCATTCTACCAATGTGGATTATCTGCCATGGTTTTATGGATGATCTTGGAATTAGTTCAAATGACTTAATTAACACATCTGTATTAGCACTCTTCAGCTGCCAAGAATTATTGGCTCTGGTAGGACAGGAATCTAGATTGTACGAAAGGTCTTGCTCAAAGCGTCCCAGTTGGTACGTCCTGAATTTCTGACTTTTTTTCTTATTTTATTTTATTTTTTACATTTATTGGCATAAATTCTGAAGGGGCAGCCCTTTAAATCACACATTTATGTGTTTATAGTCTTATTACTATTTTAAAAATAACACTGCTTCAGATATGGCTAATTATATGAATTAATTTAATTATTAAAAAAGTATTTTATGTTATAATTGATCTCCATGGGTGTTCACCTTTTAATTTCCATTTTTGAAGCATTTATTGTTATGTTATTTTTCTAGGTTGCACCAGAAACCTTTGGCTTTGTACATGCATTTTTGGGTTCATTTACAATGATCATTGTATCAGAAATTGGCGATAAAACATTTTTTATTGCTGCTATTATGTCAATGAAACATTCTCGACTAACAGTTTTTGCTGGAGCTATGTCTGCTCTTACTTTGATGACAATATTATCAGGTAAATTGCATTCTCATTGTGTCATATTTGATTGTTGGGTACATGTTGTCTCACGATTATCATTCTCTCTGAGGCTAATGCTCATGGTTTACCTATTCATTAATTTATCTATCCGCTCTATTGGTGTGGACACTGTAGACAATTACGAACTGTATTACTTTTAATAAACTTCTGTTATTTATAACTTTCAATAGGGTGAGCATGGCTCAGCACTCTGCTCTTGTACTGGAGAACCTGAGTTTGAATCTCAGGCGGGTACTATTGATTTTTATCTTCTAGTCTTATTATTCCAGACGATTATGGGATCCCTGACCATTTCTCAGTCCATATAACCTATAGGCTCATGCACTTGGAAAAATCAGTGTGCTGACATATAATATTGACCTCACCATCTTCCTAGTATTTACCTCTCAGGGCCCCTCCGTGCTATGACCATGTAGCGGCTCACAAGTAGAGAGATAGAGAGAGGATTCTCCCAGACACTCTGCCTGCCTTCTCCGAGTCTCGAATTATTTTATTCAGAATCAGAAAATGAATTCTATATCAGTTGCTGGTGACTTTATATCAGATATTTAGGTGTTGCAGTGTTACTGTACTCCTTTAGAACTCCTCTTACTATTTTATCTTCACTTAGATATAGCTGCCCTGCCTACTAAATACATTAGATCGTTATTAAATTTTAAGTGAATTTAGTGATACATAACATAATATTTTCTCTTTGTAGTAATGTGCCTGAGATCTGCATAAACAGTTCTTGTGACAACTGTGTCATATCTTGCATGGCTCAATGAGGGTTGTTCATTTTTCATGACCATTTATACGTTATCTATTATGCCTTTTATATATGATCCCTTATACATTATATATGACCATCTTATGCAAAAACATAAACCTGTATTTTTATGCTTGGTCTAAACTCACTCCGCTCTCTTATTAGGTCTTGCTAATATTAAGGGTTTCCTTTTTCTTTAAATAAATAAATACATGGAGATTACCACCAACGAAGCAAGGGACGCTAAACTATAAAGAGGGAAGAAAAAGGAAACCCTTAGTGTCCTACTGTTATTGAGGGTTTCCTTATTCTTCTGGCTTTCCAGGTTAGCATCCCATGCTATGTTGAAGATTATAGTATATTTATTAAAAATATTTAGTTTATATGTAAAGTGACGTAAGGGAATTCGTGGTTAATTCTAAGATATTTAAAATTTATAATAAATGAATACATCTAGTATTTTAAGTTATTTTATGCATGTAAATAAAAACTTATAAACATTATTACTTGTGTTTTAGTATCTTTTGGATGGATTGCCACAGTCATCCCAAGAGCCTACACTTACTACATTTCCACATTTCTTTTTGCTGTTTTTGGTATCAAAATGTTGAGAGAAGGTTGCAGAATGTCACCAAATGAAGCACAAGAAGAATTTGAAGAGGTGCAATCTGATCTACGGAAAAGAGATGAAGAGGTATTTATAACATGTGATTTTAACTCATTCTTGGGACCTTCCATTATAAATTCTCTTGGAAACTTTTGAATAAGAGACTAAGAGATGAATTTTGCTTGCCATTAAAAAGAGTAATAATGAACAAATAATAGTTTGTTCAGGTCCCTCACTACTTATTTCATGATATCCTTTATCATGAGATCTTTTTGCAAGCAGTTGTTGATTTTGAATTAGTTTTCATTTGCATTTCACTGAATTTATTCAGCACCTTTCTACTGGAGGTGATAATGTTGGAATGTTAGGTTTTCATGGTTATGGTCATGTTAAAAAAAAAAAAAAAAAAAAATCAGTCCCGTAACAGGCCACGAGGGCCCTGAGGGGCAGATACTATAGAGGTATCTGATTCATGACCATACGGCACATTAGGGAGATAGTGTGGTCAGTACTATGCTCCGGCCGCCTGATTTTCCCCTTGGCTGCTTCGACTGCTAGAGTCATTAGCACCAACCAAGGTACCCATTATTAAATTAATTAAAGGCTGGGTTGGCCTAGGGACGGTCAGGGAGGCCGAATTCAACCCATGAACGAAGACACTAGAAGAAAAAATCTTTAGTGCTTGCTCGGGATTTGAACTCAGGCCTCCAGCTTATTAGTCCAGTGCTCTACCACTGAGCTAACCTCGCCCCCTTATGGTCATGTTAGGTTTTTAGATATTTATAAGAAAAGCTGCTCCTCACTCCTTTTCTCTTCTCTATTGTCTTCTGTAGTGGACATTATTTAGCCCTATACATTATGGATAAGTAATCTATTCTTACTGAACAATAGAAAAGGGGTTGAAGCCTTGAGGCTAACATAGGAATCAAAAATAGCAATACAAATTATAGGGGCTTCAGGTGGCTGGGTGATTAGTGTATCAGTCTGCCAATGTAGACTGACTGATTCAATCCAGCTTGAAGTGGGAAGACTTGTTTCAGCTATACGCTCTTTGATAATAAGTCCCTACCCTACCATGGGAAGAATGTAAATCACTCGATAACCCATTACTAATGTCCTTGGAAGTTGATGCACTGTTAAATATTCTCTCAAATTGGTTGCCATCTTTATTTTTCTTTCGTAGAATGTAATTTAAGATAATCCCAACATAGCATTACGATATAATTAATTTGGTTCAAAAATAGAAAATAAATTTGTCTTAATTATTTTAAACTTAAATAATATTAGAAAAACAAAACACTCCAATGATGAGCAAAATATACCAGTGAATGAAGTATTGGAACATTGAATTTAATGATAGAAAAATTAAGAATAACTTGTCAACAATAGACAAATTAGTTTTTTTAATTAAAAATATAAAATAGTAATTACAACATGATAAAGAATATGATATATTATCTATCTTTAAAATATACACAGTTCAGTTTGGGTAGGATTTACTTTTTTCACCTTAATTCAGTTACTGAAGTTATTATTGTTAGATATACAACTGTTAATTTATTTTTATAAATCTCAAACTTATTTGGAATTTTCATTATTATAGCTGACTAATTATTATTATACAGTAGGCTAAAAAAGTATTTGCACACAGACTTTTTTTTTAGCGCGGTTCCTCCCTCCCCCATAGTGAGGAACCCCGCTTATAAGGTTGATCTCATGACGCAATCCGGAAGTGCCGACTAGAAAATTTTGTGTTTCAGAACCCCTAGAGACCGAAAATGATGGTGGTTAAAATTTGTATGTATATATATATATATATTTTGTCTGTTCGCTCTCTAGGTCGAAGACGAATGGTCCGATTTTGATGAAATTTGGTACAAAAATCATGCGTCTAATTTGAAAGGTCAAGTTTGTTAACCAGCAGAATCCGCCCACTGGAAGATGGCGTTTGGGGCAAAATTCGCGCAAAAAAAAAAATCGTAACGCTTACGTTTTTGAGTTCATAAGCTTGTAAGTACTCGTTTTATAGGCTTTTTGGGCTAGCAAAACGAATGAAACCATTTTCAAGGCGATAGCTTTAACCGCTTTCGAGAAAATTGGAAAAATAGTTTTTGAATACCGTTTTTCGTTTGGGTACTTAGAATCATGGGATTCAGTTGAAACATTTTCTGCATGTTCTACTTTAATTAAAACTAATATGTTGAAATTTTGGTTACGTTTGGAGTTAAGGAAGGGTTAGAATAAAATATTTTATTACAATACAATACAATATTTCCGGGCTGAACTCCTCAATGGGAGCGCACCGCGACCAAGCGACCTATTGTGCTACCCGTCGTTATCTCCCCTCAGAGTATTGCCTTCCAGTAGTCCAGAAGTCTCCTAATGGATATTTCACTTGGTTCAAGATTGGTATCCTTTGTGTCACCAAAGTACCTAAACCGTATATGATCTAACCGTTCACAGTCACGGATGATGTGTAACGGTGTCTCTTCTTCTGCTCCACACCATCTGCAGGTGGGGGAGTTGACCAGCTTCATCCTATAAAGGTGCTTATTCAGTTTGCAGTGTCCCGTAATTATTCCAATTGCTTCTCTGAGTTCCGTTCTGTTTAGGAGCTTCAGCTCCTTCCAGGGTTCTCCAGAGGGCTTTTGAAGGAAGGGTTAGAATAAAATATTTTATTAACAGACATAAAAAGTTTTGGTAACTTTGTATACTTTCCTTAATATCTCGAGAATCTTGGTAAACAGAAGAATACCATTAGAAAGCTTACTAAATGCTCTACAAGAAAGGTTCTGATGAAAGTTTTGATTAGGCGATGTCAATCGGAGAAATAAGTGCTTAAAACTTTAAAGTAATTGATTTCGCTTATTCGAACTGTTCTTTTTGTCTGTTTTTATTCCTTGTTATTTTTTAATTGCTTATAGTTGGATAATGTATTTGATAATAAATCAGGTTAAGAAAAACAAGCTTTTCAACTGCCTAGCGGGGTCCTTCCTAGGGAGGGTTGGCCGACCCATCCAGGTAAGATCGTAAATCAAGACCTTTCTAGAAATGTGGACCCAAAATAATAACAGTTTCTATTTTAATCATTCTAAATGAGTCTAGGGATAAGAACGGAATCTATTTTATCATTTTTTACTGCAAAAAAAAGTATTTGAACACTTTGATTCTTATGATATATATGTACATGTTTATTTAATTGTTTATTTTAATATTTTGTGTGCATACCATTGGCACATATAACAGCTTCCAAACGTCTAGGCATAGATTCTACAAGTCTTTGTGTGATATCCACTGATAAATTATTCCAGGACTCTAAAATTACCTGCCTCAAGTGTTCCTTGCCTTTTATTGATGTCTGACACACTTTTCTGTCCAAAATATGCCACAGGTTCTCTTTAGGGTTGAGGTGGTGTGATCAGCCGTCTAGGGGCATTTTAGAGGCACCATTCTTTTGTAATATTAGCTGTGTGTTTGGGGTCATTATCTTGCTGGAAGTAAAAGGTATCTTGAAGCCGTAATTTTGCAGCACTCGCTGCCAGGTTACCCCTGAACACCTCCACATAGGCTGTCATCGTACCTTCAATCACATGCAAATTACCAGGCCCATTGTAAGCCATACAGCCCCAAACCATTATATTTCCTCCACCATGCTTAACCATACTTAAAATATTTTGTTTTTTAAAAGCTGTATTTTTTCTTCACCATATAGTGGTAACACTTGCTGGCTTGAAAACATCAAACTTCCCCTCATTAGAGAAAATAACCTGCTTCCAAAAGTCTAGTGGTTTGTCTTTGTATTGTTGTGCGAATTCTAGTCTTTTCTTTCGGTTAATTTCACTGATGAAAGGCTTTTTTGAAGGTCGCCTACCTCGTACGGCAGCATCGTGCAGAACATTCCATACTGTCCGTGCTGTCACCTGTTTCCCTGAACATGACGCAATGTCATTCGCCAAATTTTGAGCACTCACTGTAGGATTTTTTAGGGCATCTTTAACAATTTTACGTCCCTCTCTCACTCGTGGACGACCTGATCGGGCCCAATTTTCAGTTGTTCCAAGCTCATTCTTTTTTTAACAATATACCGGACTGTGGAAAACACTAAATTCAACTGCCTCCCAATTTCCCGATAACGTTTTCCGCATTCGTGCAGTGCCACCACTAGTTCCCTAACTTTCATTGATAACTCATTTTTCTTAGGAGCCATTTTTTTTTGGACAAGTCTAAATGACTATCTAAACTAAAGGAACTTCTAAAGTACAGAGGGGATTAGCGATAAGACCTAGAACTCCGTTTAAAGGCTTAATTTAAAATCCCAGTCATAACCATAACACATCTTAGAGATGTGTGCAAATACTTTTTTTGCAATACAAATTGTAAAAATTAATTATAGCGATGCGATATATATATATATATATATATATATATATATATATATATATATATATATATATAAATTGTATGTTATTCAATTTATTTTATGTTCATTTTTGAAGGTGTTCACAAAAAAAATTAAAATATACCCATATATTTAAAAAAAAAACAAAAAATAAATATTGGTGTGCAAATACTTTTTTTGCCTACTGTATGTATTGTTATAGGCAAGAATCAAATATGTTTAAATTAGAAGTTTGTCATTGTGTGTGTTTATTTTGGAATATTACACATTTCCATTGGTCAACTCTGCCCGTTTTTCTTAAAATGCCTTCAGTTGATCTATTGGAAACAGTAAATATCAGCAGTGATAAACTGACTCTTGATAAAGCTTTTAAATATTCTTGAATTCCAATGATGCTCTTAATATCTTTCAGGTTCATTATGCTTCAATGCACAGAGAGATTAAATGATAAAACGAAAAACAAAAGAAAATATGCTAATATTAAATGTAAAAAAAGAGTAGTTAATAAAAATATGAACATGAGACATTTGCATAGTATGTTTATGAATTCATGGTAAATAACACAAACTATAATAATATTAGCAGAATATGGCATCAATTGATTTTACATGTAGCAATTTTACTGTTTTTGAAATTGGAAATATTTGCTGATTTGAAGTTGAAAGTGTTTTCAGTCAATTTCACCCGAAAAATTTCAGGTAACCTCTACTCCTAATACAGTCTATCTCAATCAGAGAAAACCCGAGTTTTTGTTGTAAATTTTCCAAATTAAGTCAAATATAAATGTTGTATAGTAATATGCTAAATGTAGTTTCTGTTAATCAGAGTTTTTGAAGAGCTCTCATGAAAGAAGTTTTGACAAATTTCTTCAAATCTTAATCAAAATATATAATGCTGTTATTAAAATTTATATATATATATATATATATATATATATATATATATATATATATATATATATATATATATATATATATATATATATATATATATATATATATATATATATATATATATATATATATATATGTATACACACACACACATATGAATATATGCCTGTTGTTAACAAACACGATAGTGGCCTCAGGTTTTTTTTTTTTTTTTTTTTTTTTTTTTTACAGAAAACTTGCTATATAGTTTTCCATAACAAACAATTGAAAAAATTAGTCAACCAGAAAAGTCATTCCATCTGAAGAGGAGTTTACTCCAGACGTAAATTATTAATTTGCCCAAACTGGCCATAATGTTTGGTTTATTGGGAAAAAACTCAATATACGTTGTTGAACTCTAAAGAGAAGGATGTCTTGTATACTAGAAACTGAGATAGACTTACTACACCGTGTTTCTGATTCAACTTCAGACAGCTGTATAGAGAACTAAAATCAAAAAGACTTGAAGCAGCAGAGTATTTGAAAGATGACAGGTTTCCAAAGCTCAGAAGTTGGGCCTTCAAATTAAGCTGAAGTACTGTCATTGAATGACAAATCTTGGTGTGATGGAAGAGAAAAGCTTTGCTCTATGCAACTTGAAAGAAAATTAAACTATGTTCAATTCCCTGACCAGATGTCCAGTACTGGAGGAATTTAGGAGGAGGTGGCTGGTAAATGAACCAGACAGCACCATGATAGTAATTTACTGACAACAGAGGACTGGTGTAAGGTGGAGGGAAATGCACAATTCACAACCAAATACAGGAAAACATCTACGAACGAACTTAACTACTGACACAACCAACAAAAATGAAACCATATAGACAGTCGTAGATGTAAATAGAAACACAGATAGTACACATTACAAATTGTTTGCATTCAATACCTAAATTATGTAAAACATTGGACAGACCTCAACATGACGATCGTCCTAGACCTTTCCCTACAGATGTTCTTTCAATCAGTTATAGAAGACAATTTCTCTTTATTTTTTGTTGTTGTTTTTTTTCTTTTCTTTTTTTGTGTGCTTCGACTGCCTGGGCCATTAGCACACATTTTTTGTTGTTATTGTGCATTTTGTTTGCTCTTTGTTCTCTAATTATTCCATTAATAATTATGATGGATATGGTCTGAAGAGAAAATTTTTCAGTTTTTTTTTTTTTTTTTTTTTTTTTCTTTTTTCTTTTTTCTTTTTTTTCTTAAGTTTTTAGACATAGGTCAACCACATGGGTCATGGATGCCTCAGTTAGAATATTATCAAACTTTCTGCAAGAATTTTTTATAATTACGGAGTAAAGGGCGCCGTCAAAGGGTAGCAGAACTGCCCCGACCCAGCCAAAAAGGCGGTGGAAAGCTCAGTCTGCTTTTTTCATTTTTATACTTATGCATAATCACACAACTGTTAATATCGTCTTTGAAAATAAGGTTTTGTCTTAATTCTTTCAACTTATAAGGAGCACGAAGGTTGTTTCGTTTATATGCCTTTAATCCTCAATGTATTAACTGTGTTTGCATTCATCATTTGTCTTTATCAAAATTCAAAACTATCAACTCTTGGACATATGAAAGATTTATACCATTCAAATTTTCTTTTTGTATATAGAACAAAATATTAAAAATTAAATGTCAATCATTAAAAAAACTTTAATATTTATTTATTAATTTTATAACATTAATAAATAAATATTAAAGTTTTTTTAATGATTGACATTTAATTTTTAATATTCCAAGAACATTTTATAACATGTTCTTAAGAACAAAAAAAAAATTATACAAAAAATAGTAATACACGACGAGATTCGATCCAGCGATCTTGGGGTTATAAAAGTAGAACGCTACCGACCGTGCTCCCGGGGTACTTTAATAAGTTTTATCGGAACGTCTTAAGAACTCGAGGTAAATTTTCAACATTTTTTTATTTTCAGATGAATGCTTGAGAAGGGCGTTTTCTTGCTTTAACAGAACTTTTTTCTAGTTAAGTACTACACAAAAAAAAAAAAAGTTCTCTTTTGAATCGTGGCACGTCGTGCACTCCCCTTGTTAGCACTGAGTATGGACAGAAAATCAAAAGTATAAAATTTTATAATGAAATAAGTACAAATGAGCTGACAACAATCATATTTCTAATCTTTAATAATATTTAGGATACTTCATTCCAATGAATGTCGGGGGTGGAGATAGATCAAAATTAGCAATTAAGTGACCATGGTGAAAATATAGAAAGAAGCTAAATTCTTCCAGTGTATGTAACTAGACGCCAGAAAGGGGTAAGGGAGGTCAGGAAAGATCAAAGAGGTATGATCTTCATAATGGGGATAGTGTAATTTGATGTTAGTTAACCCCTAGGGTGTGGTTGACTGCTGTGCAAGTCGAGGGAGGCTAAGCCCTGTGTGTGGATGACTTATCTAGCTGCAGAGAGATGTGCCCCTGGTGATGCTGGCTAGTCCAGCAGTACTTGCTGCATTACGTCTTATAGCATTGAATGTGGATGAGAAGTACACGAGTTCTGTTCTTGGTTCTATCTAAGGGATTTTAGAGGAACTAATAGTTCCTTGTTTCATCACTATTTGAGCTTTCCGTCCCCTTGTTTCTGAGAATGCATTCGACATTTTTTCCAAGAAATCTAATGTGACAACGCTGCAAACTCTTTCTTGGGTCTCCCTCTAAGGAAGCCGAAAGGGCCATAAGGGCGTGAATTTCTTTTTTCTTGATAATAATTAATAACGATTTCTTCTAAGTTGATATCCTGTCCAACACGTATTTATATAAGAGTTTTTTCTCTGCGGTGAAGACGTTTCCACATTTTCGACATATAATATACGACTAAACTGGCAGTCTTTCTAATACTGCTCAACATTTTTTTAGGAGCATCCTGCAGATCAAATTGAATTAGTATTTGCCCAAGGATTGAAACCATTTTCTGGTTGTTATCCACATTTTTTCAAATTTGGAAGGAAAAATAAATTATATTATGTGATGGATCTGAAAATAAAAATCGTTTGAATCGGCAAATTTCGGCAAACTAAATTGCTCTCAATACATTATACTTGAGGTAAACTGTAAAGGGATGTGATCAGATGAAGTTTTTTTGCTATGGTCTATCCTAATTACCCATAATAAATTATATCAGATAAAAAAGGAAGTTTTGACGTAATTTCCTTCGGATGACTTAATAAAAACACTGTTCTACCTTCAACGAGAGAGGTTCACACTGATTGATGGTATGTAACAGGTTTTAAAGACTTTGCCTTGCTTATAATATTGCTGATGTGTTTGTTGGTCAAAATAAAACTAATATTTATTAGTTTTATACGATTTTAATTCCTTGAATAGTTTCTAAACTTAGCTAGAGGATTAAAAATTAAATATAAGAAAACAAAAATTCAGGTTTGTGTCCATTGGTCGTTACACTGTGTGGCAGCAAGAATTTTCTCATCCCACGGCTCGTTGGGAAATTCCTCGCTGCACCCTGGATGTTGGCGCTAATGGCCTAAAAGTTGCCAAAAAAAAATACCACAGACTAAAAAATTATTAAATTAATAATAGTGTATAAAAAATTTCCACTTGCAGGAACTGCATCATCTTAGTGTGGTTCTGTTCTTATCCCTAGTGCCATTAGTAAAGGAGTAGAAGTAGTTATTGATAAGGCTTGATATTTCGTTAAAAATATAAAATAAAATCTCAAAGAGAAGTAAGTTTAATGCGCCTCAATAGGAAACTGATAGTACCCTAAGCGGAAATGACTCCCCACCTTCCCTTGGAAAAGGCTATTACACTATTATAATAAGGTTCTCATTTTCTTACCTTCGTTTACTAAAATACTACTTTTACTGATCAATGCAATTCGAAAAAAAAAATGAGTTAAACAAAGACAAAACCTTGTTCAAAAGAACAAAACAAACATATTCAAAGTTATAAGCACTTATTTCTCTGATTGATCTCGTCCCATAGAAAATTGCTTCAAAATCTTTCTTGTAGAGAATTTAGTAAGCTTTTGAATGACCACCTTTTCCTTCCTACTATTTCCCAACTGTTTTCGAGATATTTAAGAAAATATACAAAGATCCCAATACTTTTCATGTCTATTAATCAATTTTTTTTTTCCCCCGAATACTCCCTTAACTCCAAATCTAACCAAAATTTAAACATCTTAGTTTAGATGCATTTTAAACTTGTAGAAAATATTTCAATTGAATCCCACGATTCTAAGTACCCAAACTGAAAATGAGTTTCTAACACATTTTTTCTACTTTTCTCAAAAAATTATTACAGAGATTTGCCTTAAAAATAGTTTAATTCGTTTTCCTATGTTAAGGAACGTATAAAATGGGGACCTGCAATCATATGAACTCGAAAACGTAAGCGTTACAATTTTTTTCGCATGAATCTCACTCCAAAAAGTATGTCCCGGTGGACGGATTCTGCTGGTTAACAAACATGACATTTCATATTAGACAAAAGATTTGTTACCAAATTTTATCAAAATCAGACCATTTTTGAGCCTATTAAAGAGGGAACATATACAAATTTGAACCACCGTTATTTTCTGAAACCTCCTATGGGTTCTAAAACGTAAAATTTTCTAGCCTGCTCTTCCGGGTTGCGCCATGAGGTCAACTTCATAAGTGGGGCTCCTTCCTATGTAGGGAGGAAGGAACTTTACTTCATCTTGCTGACAGAAAAATAATTTATGATTGAATCATTTTTGCTCGTTAGCTAACCCAGAAGTTTCAACTTACTTGTCTCTCTTTAATGAGATTTTTGTCTTTCCGATTTAATTTTTGTATTGTCATATTTTTTTTATTTAAATGTTCTAACTTCTTTATTCTAAATTGATTATATTTTGCATATTACATTATTTACATACTTATTGTATTACTATTACTATAAAATTATGAAGCATTTAAAGATGTATATATTCGGCTCATGAGTTTATATATATATATATATATATATATATATATATATATATATATATATATATATATATATAAAGGTAGACTGAGGCAAGTGCAAAGTTCAACATCAACCAGACATTAGAAAAAAAAAAAAAAACTTTTTTGTTTTTATTAATTGATGAAAACCTCAATGGAAGAAGTATGCTAACCTTTAAAAGTCTAAGCAGTTACATGATTATTTGATGGGTATTTGCAAAAATGACCAAGACCAAGCAATATGTGTGGATCTATCATTCAGCTTACCTTTTAAACTATGTACAATATCTAGGGAATTAGTTTGTGATGATATGAAGTTTGTGCTCTACTCCTCAGATGGCAGACAGTTTTTAAAAAAAACGTGCCTGAGTAATGCACTTGTCTTTAAACCTGCCCCATTTTACCTTAGTCTACTTTTATTGATATTTTTAAATTTTTATTTAAGG